>BPTQ01000008.1:24652078-24766710 GCA_019973895.1 Chrysanthemum seticuspe
CTCACCACCAGAAACGTATCTAACGGGAAGAAATTTCAAAAGTCTTAGGTACCTAGTAAAGTTCAAATATTTTATGTTAAATAAAATCTTTAAGAACTTGTTGCTCCCAGACCATGGTTAACATCTTTTGATCTTCCCCCCAACTTATCAAATGGCTAATTTTAGAAACAAAACTTTGAATAACTTTCTAGTTAACTATAACTAGAATCTATACAATTACTTTATACATTCGTTATACATTTCTCATTTATTCCTTTCTTTACTAGTTTGGTGTTATTCAACAAATATTACCAAGCCAGATGTTCCTGAGAAAAAGTAACGGGATGAGGTGAGGGGCTCAGAGTGTGAGCTCTCAAATTGAAGCGATCAGTTGTTCGAGGAAAGTGGCCGCCTCTTTGGAAATGTGAAGCGAATGTGATAAAGGCTGTGATTCGATTTACAGCTCAAGAAAGGTTCCCATGTTGGTGAGGGTGTGTGTTACATAAAACTCCTGATTTTATGATTGGTGAGTGTGAGTGTTATCATACTATCAAACCATGTTATTACTTCATACTTAGTTGTGTTCTAGTATGTTGTGGTTTGTTTGTTCTGAAGGTTGAAGAACAACTTCGAACTTACACTGAACTAGAAGAAACGATGTTTTCTCTAGTGATTATACTATACTTTGACTCAATCTTTCCAATCTCTCTTCTATACATACTCTCATACTATCTTTCCCTACGTTTTGATGAACCAATTTTGGCTATAAATAGCAAAGCCAAACCAAGTAGTTTTGCATCCCTTTCTATCATACTCTCATACATATCTTCTCTCTAACCTTTCTAACTCAGTTTCATATCATATTAGTGATCTCTTTTGTAGCAAAGAAGATCAAGTCACATTCAAGCTTCAACAAGAAGTTGGAAGTCTTGTTTGTTTGGTGTTGTATGATCTTGTGTTGATTCATACTTCATTATTGTACCAAACTATCATACTATTGTGAGTGTGAGTGGTTAGTATTTTAGTCCTCAAAATACATTGTGTGTGGGAGTGGTTGTACCCTTGGAAAGAACTCGACATTTAGCTTAGTGTCGGAAATAGTGTAAGCGAAGTGTAAAGGTTTCTCCGCCGGTGAAAGGAGCTTGTTGACTAGCGAAGTTAAACTCTCGAGTGTGAGACTCGGGGAGTGGAGTAGGGCAATGAAAAAGAGTCCTTGTAGACCGAACCATTATAAACAACTTATTGTGGTTTGATCATTTCTTTCCTTATTTACTCTTTACATATTGCTTACATATTTCATTAACATATCTAAGATCAATATCAATTGATCTTTCAATAAGTTTCAAAACAAAGATTTTAATCGGTAAACTATTCAACCCCCCTTCTAGTTTTCTACAATTGGTACCAGACCCTCGTTGTTCAAGAATTTCTAAAATAAATTGTATTTTATAAACTTGAAATGATCCATGGATTCTGAAAACTTTAAAGAAGGGCAATCTATGCAAAGACCACCACTCTTTGAAACCAATGGATTTATCTATTGGAAAAACCATTTTGAAACATATGTAAAATCAAAAGATATAGATCTTTGGTTTGTTATTTTTAAAGGGGATTTTAGCTCTAAAACAAAGGATATTTCTGTTGACGAACAAAAGAAATTAATTGCTAAAAATAATGAAGCTAAAATGATGCTTTATAATGCTTTGCCTAGAAAATAATATGAAAGAATTTTTATGTGTGAAACTGCCAAAGATATTTGGGAATCTTTGATTGTTACACATCAAGGTAATTCTCAAGTCAAGGATAACAAAATTGATCTTCTTGTTAAACAATATCAACAATTTGTTATCCCTGAAGATGAAACCATTGATTGTGGCTTTGCTCGCTTTAATACTATTATTACATCACTTAAAGCACTTGATGAATCTTTTCGTAGTAAGAACTTTGTCAGGAAATTTCTTAGAGCACTCCATCCGAAATGGAGAGCTAAGGTGACGAATATTGAAGAATCAAAAGATCTCTCAAAAATGTCACTAGACGAGCTAATCGGTAACCTCAAAGTACATGAAATGGTGATGGAGAAAGATTCGAAGATCATCAAAGGAAAAAGGGAGAAGATCAAATCCGTTGCTCTAAAAGCAAAGGCGGAATCAAGTGATGATGATGAATCTTCCTCCGGTAGTGAAGATGAGGAGTATGCCATGGCCGTTAGAGACTTAAAAAAGTTCTTTAGAAGAAGAGGAAAGTTTGTAAGACAACCTCGAGAAGAAAAGAAGCCATTCCGAAAAGATCGGGATGACAAAAAGGGTAAAGGTGAAAGAAAGTGTTTTAGATGTGGTGATGCAAGTCATCTCATAGGAGAATGTCCCAAGTCACCTAAAAGCAAAACTCAACGAGCTTTTGTAAGTGGTGCTTGGAGTGATAGTGAAGATGATGAAGAGTCAAGCAAGGAAGAGATCGCTCTAATGGCACATGAGTCAAACGAGGTATGCTTGAAAGTTGGATTGGAACCTGATGAGTGGATAAAAGATAGTGGATGCTCACGACACATGACGGGCAACAAAAGTCTCTTCTCATCATACCAAGAGTATGATGGAGGTAATGTCACTTTTGGTAGCAATCTCAAAAGCAAAATCATTGGCAAAGGTACGATCACTCATAACTCCCTAACTATTGAAAATGTTGCTCATGTAGATAGGTTAGGATTTAATCTACTTAGTATTAGCCAATTATGTGATAAAAAGTATAAAGTACTATTTGATGAAAATGGTAGTAAAATACTAAAATATGGTATCACCATAGCTAAAAGAGTTAGGAAAAATAACATATACGTCATGAAAATAGATAAAACATCTAATGACAAACTTTGTCTAACAACGTTAGATGATAGCTCAACTCTTTGGCATAGACGCTTAGGCCACGCTAATATGAGACTTATACAAAACTTATCTTCAAAAGAGCTAGTTAGGAATTTAACAAAACTTAAATATGACCAACACTTTTGCGACGCTTGCAAAATTGGTAAACAAACCCATAGTAGTCATAAATCTAAAAATATTGTGTCCACATCTAAGTGTCTAGAACTATTGCATATGGACTTGTTCGGTCCATCCGCTATAAGAAGCTACGGAGGCAACTTATACACTTTGGTCATAGTAGATGATTACT
Source organism: Chrysanthemum seticuspe (assembly GCA_019973895.1). Taxonomy (NCBI): domain Eukaryota; kingdom Viridiplantae; phylum Streptophyta; class Magnoliopsida; order Asterales; family Asteraceae; genus Chrysanthemum; species Chrysanthemum seticuspe. Next base: position 24,655,226 of record BPTQ01000008.1, read on the forward strand.
CAAGGTTTACTTGGATGTTGTTTTTGAAAACCAAAAATGGAGCTTTTGATAAATTTGAAATTCTTAGCAAGAAAATTCAAAATCAACTAGGTGTTAAAATTGTGTCGATCCGAACGGATCATGGTCGTGAATTTGACAACGAAACTCAATTTGGAAACTTTTGTGATACAAATGGTATAACACATAACTTTTCGGCTCCTCGAACACCTCAATCAAATGGAGTAGTAGAACGTAAAAATAGAACAATTCAAGAAATGAGTAGAACAATGCTTAATGAACAAAACATTCCTCAAAAGTTTTGGTGTAACGCCGTTGACACTTCTACATATATTTTGAATAGAGTCTTAATACGTCCTTTCTTAAACAAAACACCATATGAGCTTTATAAAGGTAAAAAGCCAACTTTAGGATATTTTAGAGTTTTTGGATGTAAATGCTTCATTCTTAATACTAAAGATTATCTCACCAAGTTTGACCCAAAGTCTTATGAAGGTGTATTTCTTGGTTATTCTCAAACTAGTAAAGCTTACATTGTCTTAAACAAAGAAACAATGATAGTCGAGGAATCGTTGAGCATAACATTCGACGAAAGTCCACCTCCCTCTAAGACATCACCTTTGGTAGATGATGACTTAGTTGAAAGTCAAATGGTAGAAAGTCAAGAAATAATTAAAAATGAAAAGGAAGATGAACCATTAAATAATGAGATTATAAACATCAAAGAATCTAAAAGTCATCCTTTAGAAAAGGTCATAGGAAAACTTAATCAAAGAACCTTAAGGTCACAAGCCCAAAATCAAAGTAATTATTTTTGTTTTGTATCCACCATTGAACCGAAAAACATAAATGAAGCAATAAAAGATGAATCATGGATAATTGCCATGCAAGAAGAGTTAAACCAATTCGTTAGAAATGATGTTTGGAAATTAGTTCCAAAACCTAAAGATCAAACTATAATTGGAACGAAATGGGTTTTTCGAAATAAAATGGATGAAAATGGTGTAGTGTCTAGAAACAAAGCTAGGCTTGTTGCACAAGGTTATAATCAACAAGAGGGGATTGATTATGATGAAACTTATGCACCGGTAGCTAGACTCAAATCTATTAGAATATTACTTGCTTATGCATGTGCCTATGACTTTAAATTATTTCAAATGGATGTTAAGAGTACGTTTCTTAATGGGTTTATTAACGAAGAAGTATATGTTGCTCAACCTCCCGGTTTCACCGACTTTGAGAAACCACATCATGTCTTCAAACTCAAGAAAGCATTATACGGTCTTAAGCAAGCACCAAAAGCTTGGTACGATAGACTTAAGACTTTTCTTGTTGAAAACAAATACACCATGGGATTAGTAGATAATACTCTTTTTACCAAGAAAAAGGAGTCACACATTATCATCGTTCAAGTATACGTTGATGACATCATATTCGGTCAACTTGTCAAGAACTATGTGATGATTTCTCTAAAATCATGCACGACGAGTTTGAGATGAGCATGATGGGTGAATTAAACTTCTTTCTAGGACTTCAAATTAAACAACTAGAAGATAGCATATTCTTTAACCAATCTAAATATATAAAAGACATGCTTAAGAAATTTGGTCTCGAAGATTCAAAACCAACTAAGACACCCATGTCCTCGGACACTAAACTCACCAAGGATAAGGAAGGTGAATCCGTAGATAACACTAAATATATAGGAATGATTGGTAGCCTACTCTATCTTATGGCTAGTAGACCCGACATTATGTTTAGTGTTTGTCTATGTGCTCGCTTTCAAGAAAACCCAAAGGCATCACACTTAGAAGCCTTGAAAAGGATTTTAGATACATTAAGGGAACAACGTGTTTAGGATTATGGTATCCCAAAGGAACGGGTGTAGAAACTATAGTGTATGCCGACTCGGATCATGCCGGTGACTATGTCGATAGAAAAAGTACAAGTGGTATTTGCACTTTTGTTGGACATTGTCTCACCTCATGGTTTGCAAAGAAGCAAACGGCTTTAGCCATCTCAACTACTGAAGCCGAGTATGTCTCAGCCAGAAAAGCATGTCAACAAGATCTTTGGATGAAGCAAGCTCTCGTAGATTACGGAATTCATCTCAACGATATTGTTATACTTTGCGACAACAAAGGAGCTATCGATCTCAGCAAAAATCCCGTCCAACATGCTCGTACGAAGCATATTGAAATCCGTCATCACTTTCTTCGCTACAATGTTCAAAAAGGAAACATCTCAATTGAGAAAGTGTCCTCCGAAGACAACATTGCCGACATTCTAACTAAGCCTCTCAAACGAGAACCATTCAATTTTCTTAGACTTGGTTTGGGGTTAATGGAACCAAACATGTAGGATAAACATAGCCTAAACCTTAGAATAAACAAAATAAAACAATTTTGTTTTAGACCTGCTACTGTAGCCACGGCACCAAACGACAACAAAGACGGAACCATCTTTATGGTGCCGTCTGGTCCGTGGTGACATCAGTGGCAAAATTGCTACCTACAAAACACCTTCTTCCTCAAAACCCACTTTACCAAAACGTGTAAACATTAAACCTAACTCATTGTTGACACCCTCTCACCCACTAATCACTAGAGATAACATCATTGTAAGTATTTTAACTACATTTTATCTCTTAATTCTGAGTCTAGGATTCTAATTTGTGCACAAAATCATTACATGGGGTTTATGTATACTTTTATACTAAACATGGACTCAATTGGCAAATTGCATAACTAGTCATTGAAATTAGGTACTACATTGTCATATTGCATAAACAAATTATGTTTCCCACTAATCAATAGATAATGACTATAAGGCCTTATTCAAATAACCAAACACCCCATGTCAAAAAATTTGAAAAACTTCTCACTTGTAGGAAAACAATTTTTCATTGTTAATACTAATAGAAACGTTAAATTTTCATCACTTGCATGCTCTTGAATACTAAAGGTATTGCATAACTAATATGCATTCCCGGGTATATTCAAATGAAGCCACATTGAATTAGGAGGGTTTGGGTTATCTCATGTCGTTTGCCAAACACCCCACTAAAACCATTTTTGTGCATAAAATGAGTCGAGATAACCGCAACTCCAAATCGTTTTCATATAGGCACACACTAGAACCAAAACATTAAGTTTATTCTCATTTTTAACATGTTAATTCTTGCTCCTAGGGATAACCATGGTAGCCGCAAAATTCTATGATCACAAGGATACCCTTAACTACATTCCCAAACATCACAAAACCAAGGGACTCACCAAGGAACAAGTCAAAATCTTTAAGAGTCTAGAAACTAGGTACTTCCATGAGGGTAGAACCATTCACTCCTCTTTTCTTGACAATACCAATCTCCGTCAAGAACTAGCCGCTATTCAATTCGATTGTCTCCTTGACATCGATGAACCTATTTGTCCTAGGTTTGTGTTAGAATTCTATGCTAGTGTCACCGGTTTCATTGATGAAGATGATGAATTTAGACTTAGGTTTAAGATCAATCAAAACGACTACACCGTCTCCTTAACCAACTTTGCTCAAGTGCTAGGAATTCCCAACCGAGGGACATGTGTCTACTCGGATAAGTGGTCACTCACCATCCTTGATGCAATCAATGACCGCTCTCTTCCCTACCAAACACCTTTAGCAAATAAGGATGTCATCCATGAGCGCCTATTTATCCCAAGGGGAGATACAACCCGAGTCACCCGAAAAGGAAAGAAGTGAACCGAGATCCATATGGAATGGAGCTAAATGAACTTAAGCTCGAATTTAAGAAATGGGAAGAACTACTTAGAGCCAATGTCATTAGCACCATAGGGAATAGGGATCACATCAATGCTTGCCTTTGCCACATGCTCTACAACTTGTCCACCCGTCAACCATTCAATTTAGCCTACTACATTGCTAGGAGAATGATTGATATTCCAACTCAAGGATCGGTTGCTCTTCCGTTTGGGATGCTTCTCACCCGTCTTTATAGAGCTTATGCACCAATTCCACCAAGCCCAAAAAGGGATGCACCTTCACTATGAGCTCATCCCTCACATCTTCGTGCCCTTGAGTGACGAGCGAGTTGCTAAGACAAAAGGCAAGAGAGCAAAACCTCCAACTCCATCATCATCATCATTTAAATAGCTCCGAGGATGGTCTTCCAAACTCCCGCCTTCCACCTCATGAGTATTATGCATCTCTTCCTGAGATTGAGAATGAATCAGCAGAGTTCAAGCAAACCAATGGGATGTTCAAGTGCCTTGGTAGGATGATGAACAAGATCTACAAGAAGTTGGACAAATGAGAATCGGTTTAAGGAGTGTTTGGAACAATACAATATCTTTAATGTTTGATACAATTTGGTTGTTTTTATTTTTTAGGATGATAATATAACTCAAAACAATGTTGTATGCTAACTATTTCATGTAGGGGGATAGCACAAGTGTGTTATCAAATTTTACCCATTTTCACTTCAATGTGAAAATCATTCACCCTTGGTCAAATTCTATGCTCCACTATGTTTGTGCATGTGTTATTTACTTTTCCTAACTAGAAATAATTAATGTCACATGTTTTGAGCAAAATTTCAGGTTTCGAAAATGTCCCCGACACTTAAAAATACGTTCTGTGGTGATTTTTGATGTCCACGGATCAGACGGCACCAATCTTTTGGTTCCGTCTGTTATAAGAATTGGTACCGCTGTACCTGTACAGGCGGACCAGGCGGCACCCTTTTAAGGGTTCCGCCTGTGTAAAATTTTGGTGCCATGGATTCTCCATGTAATTTTCTGAATTTAGCTTATTTCAACTTTCCAAATTACCATCCATTGCTTGTAAGTTAATCTTGACTAGTTTTTACCCATATTAGAACTAGTATAACATACTTAGGCATATAGGAAATCCACTTCCCACCAAAATTCAAAAATTTGAAAAATCAACCCAAGGAACCCTTTTGCATAAAGGAAGGAACCAAAATTTTGGTTTCTTGCAATCCGTGGGTAATCTGATTGTTAGGATCTTACAATCATTAGAACACATTTATTGCAAATCTTTGCCTCTTCACTCCATCCCTCTTGTATGGCTTGACTTGGGTGATATGACTAGCATTTAACCCACTTCCAAATCATTAGGAACCTCATCCCTTCTATGGTTTAACTGTTTAACATCAAATCAAACACATTTCTCCATAATTTTTCACTTCTATAAATTAAGAGGTTTTACCATCATCATCTTCACACCTTCTCTATTCTTACCATCAACTAGCAACAACTCAAGTCAAAATGACAAAATCTTCACCTTCAACCAAGCCTTGCAAGAAAACCGCTAGGATTAGCGTAAGACCTTGTTGTTTTGTCAACTTGAGCTCTTCATCCGAATCATCTCCACTCACCATCTCATCTCCTATAAGGGATGATACACACCTCACTCTAGCTACTCCTACACCCATTACCATCACCACTCCACCACCAACAAAGACACCAAGCTCACCACCTCCGGAACCCCTCCAAACATCAAAAACACCATCACCACCAAAATCTCCAACCCTCATCCCATTGGAGTTATTTTCCACACCTCCCACTTCTCTAAATCCTTTCTTGGAGGACTTGGAAGATTTGCCTCCTAGGCCCAATCATCCACCACCATTACCATCATTTGGCACTATTGAGCGGATTGCTCATGAGTCTCCTAGACCATCCTTCTACCCAAACACCCCGTTAGGGCCAAGACCTCTTCTCTTTCACCCCATCCACAAAGACATCCATAGTCCTTTGTATGGGGATCAACCACTCCCCAAATCAATGTCTCCTCACATAGAGGACATTGAGGAGTCCATGTGGGAAGATCATCCCACAAGAGAGGAGATTCAAGCCAAACTCTAACATCTCCACCAATTTTCCAACATGGTGGATTCTCACCTAAGTGAGACTATGCAAATGCAAAGTGCTTTGCTAGTCTCCATAATCACCACCCCAAAGACCAACACCAACATCAACACATCTACCATTCCACCGCCACAAACTCATCAACCATACTACCCTCCTAGGCATGGTTGCTCAACTTGTGAGCAAACCGCCCAAACCATTGATCGGACCCGGGTGATGGTCCATGAGTTCCAAGAGGAAATGAGGTTCATCCTCAATCACATCCTTGAGTGACTCAACGCTCTTTCTCATCCACCATCTCATTAGAATGGTCCTAGACTAGCTCTTCTAAGCATTTTTTTTTTTACTTTTCTAGGATTATTATTTTTTGTTTATTGTACTAAACACTTCATTGTGTTCCCTTTTCATGGTTTTTAAATCATGAAAAATTTTAACTAATGAATGGTGTTTTCTATATTGTTGGTGCTTATTACATAGTGTTTGGAAATGCTTGTGAATGATGATTATTACTAACAAATCTTTTTGTAGCTTTTTCACAGTCCATGTATCCTCCCATTGGCACCCAATTTAGGGGGAGCATTGGTCAAGGGGGAGATAATGGCTTGGGCTCATTACACATTTCGCCTCGTATCTTCTTTTTGTTGAGACAAAAAGGGGGAGAAATATATAGAACTTGGTTACATTTGACTTTCTGAAAAAGTCAAACTGCATACATTGACTTTCTGAAAAAGTCAACATGACACTTCATTGGTAATATTTGACTTTCTGAAAAAGTCAAACTGCATACTTTGACTTTCTAAAAAAGTCAACATCATGCTTCAATTAGTGAAGACTTTGACTTTCTGAAAAAGTCAAACATCATATAGCATTATCATTTCTCTTTCAAGTTTTAAAACTAATATTTTTATAACTCTTCTACAATCTTTATATCTTTTATAAAAATAAAATTTATATTTTGTCCTCAACAAAAAGGGGGAGATTGTTAATACAAATATCATCATTAAACGTTATTTATATTTTTGATCTTTACCAAAGTTTTGCTAACGACAAAAGTAAATTTAATTTTTATAAAGCTTAAAGCTTGTCAAGTTTAATAGATATTAAAACAAGCTTTTTCAAATAATATCTTCATCACTCAAACATTTACATTGTGATTAATCATATCTTGATATGACTCTAACCATAATGTATGATAGTAGTTTTTAGAATGTTTTAGTTTCTTAAAAACTAAACATTACTTATGTATTTGCATATTTCTAAAAATAAAAAACAACACATGACATCATGTGATGCTTCATGGAAATCATTGAAAGATTTTATTAGATATTTTGTGTAGATTTGGACTCTTCATATCTTACACAATCTTGCATAGATATGGTAGACTTTGGAAAGATCTTGATATCTTGTTGTCAGACCTCGGCGGCACCAAAAGTTATAACGGGCGGAACCCTTTTGAGGGGTTCGCAGTCCGTGGTGCCTGCTGATGGTTTTGGCTATAAATAGCAAAGCCAAACCAAGTAGTTTTGCATCCCTTTCTATTATACTCTCATACATATCTTCTCTCTAACCTTTCTAACTCAGTTTCATATCATATTAGTGATCTCTTTTGTAGCAAAGAAGATCAAGTCACATTCAAGCTTCAACAAGAAGTTGGAAGTCTTGTTTGTTTGGTGTTGTATGATCTTGTGTTGATTCATACTTCATTATTGTACCAAACTATCATAATCTTGTGAGTGTGAGTGGTTAGTATTTTAGTCCTCAAAATACATTGTGTGTGGGAGTGGTTGTACCCTTGGAAAGAACTCGACATTTAGCTTAGTGTCGGAAATAGTGTAAGCGAAGTGTAAAGGTTTCTCCGCCGGTGAAAGGAGCTTGCTGACTAGTGAAGTTAAACTCTCGGGTGTGAGACTCGGGGAGTGGAGTAGGGCAAGGAAAAAGAGTCCTTGTAGACCGAACCACTATAAACAACGTGTTGTGGTTTGATCATTTCTTTCCTTATTTACTCTTTACATATTGCTTACATATTTCATTAACATATCTAAGATCAATATCAATTGATCTTTCAATAAGTTTCAAAACAAAGATTTTAATCGGTAAACTATTCAACCCCCCTTCTAGTTTTCTACATAGTTTATACCGCCGATCTTACGCGAGGTTTCATTTCATTTTTTAATAAGTGTGCAGGTTATATTAGACAAGAAGATGAAGTACATGATGGAAGCAACACTTATTACTTGCTCATTCTTCTTGGAGGAGGATTTAAACGCAACTTTATACATATCCTACTGAGCTAATCAGGGGAGTACTAGTTTATTTCTCTTTTATTTACCTTCCTTTATCATAACTTTGATACTTTTGGGAAACATTGGGGACAATGTTCAGTTTAAGTGTAGGGAGGGAGAATAAAACGGGAACTTAAAAACTATTCGCTCACTTGATTTTGTCTTTTCCTTAGTAATTTGTGTAATAAACCATGAGAAATATTTGTTAGGGTAATTTTAGCACCAAATTTAAAATTTTTTATGGAATTTACGAGTTAAACTTTAGTCTTAATAAAGCTTCTCATGGATAGGAATTATATGACTAGCACAAAAACCGTATACCACTCAAATTTCACCCAAAAAATGTGAGGTTCGCCCCTAGATCTTTAGGAATAAAAGCAATCATCTTTAATGCTTAGTGAGTATACTGGTAGTATAATAAATTCTAGAACTTGTTTTGTGATGCATTCTGAGATCGCTAGTGAGACTACATTCGTGTAGTTTGGATTAACCAAATGATAAGAGGCATTAGTATAACCCTTGTTTTAAACCTATAACTTAATTATGTCATCCACATCAGTTGAGTAATTTTCCCACAACCTTGCGATGTACTCATTTTTAGTACACGATACCCCTAGTTAACCCTAGAGCCTATCCTTTTCGCGGTTCTCGTGATGTTCCGGTTTCCAGAATATCAATGAAGAGCATTGTTTACAATCCACCCCAAATGTTACACCCAAATCGCCTTAGCCCACCTTGTATGCACTCATCTTTAGTGCATTATTGTAATCATTGTGTAAAACCTTAGTTCAATTATCTAGTTACTTGCATGGTTTCTAAGTCAAGTCATATCATTTGTATACAGTTTTGGAACGATTGGGACTCATGGGTTAAAGTAGTATTTTGTGGAGTAACGGGAAGGAACGTTAAATTCAAATTCCCTTTGTCTACGTAATTAAGTACTCCAAGTGTTTTGATCTTTTCAAATCGGGTCAATTAGTGTTAATGAAATAAAAACTCAAGTGTAGGGATGCTCCTATAAATCCCATTATTTTGATGTTATCATAGAGGATGGTAGAGTAAATGTTGGGAATTATGTGAAGTATGGATTATGCTGAAGTTTCTGCTGAAAGGATTCTACTGAAGTGTATGGATTCTGCCGAAGACATAATCATGCTGAAGTTATATAGTTATTAGTTTGTTTCTGCGGAGATAGTATTCCGCATATTCTATAGATAGTTAGGATATGCATGAGCTTTATTAGGAAGTGATTATGTATATCTTATTTAGTTTTACGTTTCTTTGTGAACAAGTTAGGGTTCTTTGTCTATAAAAGGAACACAATGGAATGAATTATGTACTAGACGTTTACAAGTTATTAATATAACGATCCATAGAGGATCAAAGAGTTCTTAGTTATCTGTGCTTTATACTTGTGTTTATATTCCGCTAAAGAATACAAGTTGTAGAGATTTTCTTTTAGTTTGTTTGTGATTACATAAGCAATACTAACGATCTACGAAGCTCAAGATCTATCAAGGTCTACTAGTTTTCAACAAGTGGTATCAGAGCCTCGTGAGAGTCTCTACGATACTAAGAACAGGTTTTTCTAAACACCCTTACAACCAAAACAAAAATCACCATGCCTGGATCAAACGTTGATATCGAAATCACCAACAACCAAAACTCCATACAAATGCAACAACTAAGTCTCTCGAACAGTAATGCTAAGTTTTCTTATCTTAAAAGGGAGGAATATGATCTTTGGGCGATGAAGATGCAAAACTAGATCTCCAACATTGATTGGAATCTATGAGAGATAGTTAAGAAGGGAAACAACTTGAAGAGAACTACCAATGATGCTGATGGCAATCTTACTTTTGTTCCTCCCAAATCTGCTGAAGAAATACTGGCGGTTCAGAGAGAAACCAAAGTTAAGACGATTCTTCTTCAAGCTATTCCTGAGGATCACTTGAGTGATTTTCACTTCATGAATGATGCTAAGGACATATGGTTAGCAATCAAGGCGAAGTTCGGTGGGAATGAGGAGTCTAGGAGAATGAGAAAGTCGATGTTGAGACAACAGTTTCAAGATTTTCAAATCTCTGAAGAGGAAGGAATTCACAAGGGCTATGACAAGTTTCACAAGATCTTAAGTCAGTTAAATCAGCTGCAGGCAAAGCCAGATAATGATTATTGTAATTCTAAGTTCTTGAAGTCTTTACCTCCATCCTGGCTATAAGTGAGCATTGCTTTAAAAGCTAAAGGTGGTCTGGATATGCTTACTTTTGATGAGCTGTATAACAAACTTAAAGCTCTTGAACATGATGTGAGAAGTCCTTTTCGTTCATCATCTACTGCAAGTCACACAGCATTTGTAGGAGCCTCCACCCCAAAGATGAGTTATGGTCCAAGTCCAACTTACTCATCATCATCTTATACTACTCCTTCATCAAGCTCTCACTCTAAATCTAGTGGTATAATGGAAGATGTGCTTGGATCCTTCTTTGCTGGTTATGATCCTCAGCAGGAACTTGCATATGAGGATTTAGATCAGATTGACCCACTGGAGATGGAGGAGATGAAGTTGAAATGGCAAGTGGTTATGCTATCTATGGAAATCAAGAGGTTTGAGCGCAAAGCTGGGAGGAGGTTCGGATTTCAGGGAAGAGATCCAGCAAGGTTTGACAAAAAGAAGGTCAAGTGTTTTACATGTCAACAGATGGGTCACTTCTCCAGAGAGTGCAAGGATAGGAAAGCTGGTGATGAGGTGAGATACTCTTCCTATCAGCAGAATCAGAGGGAAGCTGGAAACTCGAAGCCTGGATCGTCAGCTACTCTTGTTACTATGGATGCTAATATTGACTGGAAGATGCATGATCAGGAGAATGATGACAGTTCTGGTGCTGAAAATATTGGGTTGCTGGCTAGCTGTACTTCAGAGGATAGGCATGATCAGATTTCCTTGATGGGCATCTCTCAGGTACAAAACTGTTTGTTTGGTTGTAGTGAGCGTTATAATGAACTCAAAGAAGCTTATGATATTTTGAAACCTAAATACAATGAATGCTATGTGGAAGTTGAAGCTTATAGACAGGCTTTAAAAACACTAGAAAGACAAAAGGTTTGGTTTCAGAAGAATCAAATAGCTTATGATGAGAAGTTAGGTGTATTAGAAAGGGATCTCGAATGTGCTAAAAATGAGTTAAAAAGGTCTGAGAAATTAAGAGCAGATGTAGTGTCAGAAAATTTAGAGCTAAAAGAGAAACTAGAGGAGGAAATTTCTAGGCATAATGAATGGTTATTAAATGGAAACAAGTTAGCTAGTCACATCTATGCTAGTCAAACTCCAAATACTTCTATAGGTTTAGGCTTTAAGAAGTATGTAGGGTTAGAAGCTAGGGATGACACACGCAAATCTACACCAGCAGGCCTAGCTAATTTTGTGAAAGAAGGTGACCTACATGTTGTACGTGGACCTATTAGAGGTGAGCACATGCCCATTGACCTTTCCGTTACTGTTGACTTTGATGGATCACACCATCTATATGGCACAAAGTCAAATGACTTGCCAGACCCTGATACTTCTTCTAATGACTTTGTCTCTTATGTTAACAGTGACAAGTCCTCCGACCAAGGGTCTACAGAGTGTGATTCAAATGAAAAGTCTGACCTTCCCAAGTCTTCACCCCTGCCTGCACCCAAGACTACCAATAAGCATGTCATAGTTGCTGCCAAGGAATCCACTTCCAAGACAGTTGCCTCTGAAGACTTGCTTTTTAATTATTTGCATAATAATTCTGTTAAAAACAATTCTTTTCATGGTTTTGGTTTGAATACTTCTGCTTGTAATAGAACATCTTTTGGTTTGAATAAATATTCTAAACAGAAGACATGTTTTGTGTGTGGAAGTAAATTTCATTTAATTAAGGATTGTGATTATCATGAGCAAATGATGGGTAGGTGTGATGATTCTAGGAAATCTAGACCAATGTGGAATAATGTTAATAGTATACCACCTTATGCTCCACAAGCAACTTATACCAATTCTCCTTATTATTGGAGAAGTTCAGTTGCTAGACCATTTGTTCAACCCACAAGTTCATATTTTAATAATGGTTATTGGCCTGGATATGTTGACTCAATGAATGCTGGGAAAGGGTATTGGGATACTGCTGTCAAGTCCTCAGCAGGTTGTTCTTGGAAAACAAAGGGACCCAAATTTCAATGGAAACCCAAGAACAATAGTGGATCTTATACATCTGCATGGCATCACTCATATGATCCACAAGGCAGGTTCAAGTCAGCAATGACTTGAGCCTCAATAGTGTACTAAAATTTTGTATATTTTTTGTTGTTGTTGTAGGATCATCCTCTTAAGCATAAAGATGTTGGCATTGTTGATAGTGGTTGTTCAAGAAGTATGTCAGGAAACAGGGATATGATGCATAACTTTGTTCCAATTGAAGGAGGAGGCAATGTAACCTTTGGAGGAAGTGATGGAAGAATTACTGGGAAAGGGACCATCAAAACACCTCAACTGGACTTTGAGAATGTATACTATGTCAAGGAACTCCAACACTTCAATTTGTTCTCAGTCTCACAAATCTGTGACACCAAGAACAAAGTACTCTTCACAGAGGATGAATGTCTTGTGCTATCTAAAGACTTCAAACTCCCAGAAGAAACTTCAATTCTGCTGAAAGTTCCTCGAAATCACAATCTTTATACATTCAACTTAACTGATGTTAAACCAGAAGGTGACTTAACTTGTTTGGTGGCTAAAGCATCCTTGGATGAGTCTACCAAATGGCATAGGAGGATGGCCCATGTCAACTTCAAGACCATAAATAAGCTCTTTAAAATGGGTCTTGTTGAAGGTCTTCCTTCCAAAGTCTTCACAAATGATCATAACTGTGTTGCCTGCAACAAAGGAAAGCAACACAGAGCCTCATACAAAGTTGTTACTGCTGTGAGCATTATTTCTGAACCTCTTCAGCTGCTTCATATGGATCTGTTTGGTCCAACTCAAGTTAGAAGCATTGATCAAAAGTATTTTTGTCTGGTTATCACGGATGGTTATAGCAAATTTTGTTGGGTATTCTTTCTAAGGACCAAAGATGAAACATCTCCAGTGTTGAAAGACTTCATTACCTTTATTGAAAATCAGTTGAACAAAAAGGTTAAAGGAATTCGGTGTGATAATGGGACAGAGTTCAAGAATGCTATACTTATAGAACTCTGTAGGTCAAAAGGGATAAAAAGGGACTATAGCACTCCAAGAACCCCACAACAAAATGGGGTGGCAGAAAGAAAAAATAGGACCTTAATAGAAGCTGGAAGATCAATGCTGGCAGACTCTAAGCTACCCACCATGTTTTGGACTGAAGCTGTTGGCACAGCTTGTTATGTACTGAATAGAGTGTCCATTACTAGACCACACTTCAAAACACCATATGAACTTCTCTATGGGAAAGTTCCTGCTATTCATTACCTTAAACCTTTTGGCTGTCAAGTGACCATTCTGAATACAAGTGATCCATTGGGAAAATTTGATGAGAAAGCTGATGATGGTTATATTGTGGGATATTCTGCTCATAGTAAGGCTTACAGGGTTTACAATTTATCTGCTAAGAAGATTGAGGAGACTTTAAACCTGAGATTTCTTAAAGACAAGCCTAATGTTCAAGGACAGGGTCATGTTTGGTCTTTTGATCTTGATTATTTAACTGATTATTTGGGTTACTCTAGACATATGGCTAATCAACATGCAGGTACTCAAGAGTCTCCAACTAACAGTGCAGGTACTATGGATGCTGATTCTGACAGTGAGTTTGAAGATGATGAACAACCCATTGTCGTGCCTTCTTTCTCCCCTAACAATTTTGTGAGTGACACTTCTACCGATATTACTGATGAGAGTGAAGATGACTCACACTATGCTGAAGACCTTGCTAGACTAAAGAAACAAGAGTATGCAGCTAATCTAGATGCTGAGAGGAATGCTGATGAGAGTGCAAGTGAAGCAATCAGTGGAAATAACAATTCTGCTGAAAGTGACCCTGTTTCTCCTAACATTACCAAATCTGCTGAAAGACATGTTGTTTCTACTCCTATTTCTACTAGAGTGTCTACAGATTTTGGAGAGCCTTATACACGTTTTCCAAAACCTTCAGATCTTGGTCATCATCAACCCAAAGCTGGCATCTTCACCTCACCTTCCTATGACACTGATTTTGAACCTACTGTGACTAATCTTGATACCTCCATTGATGTCAACACCACTGCTACTAAAAGGATCAACAATACTCATCCACAGTCCAATATTATTGGTGATCCTAATGCACCTGTTAGAACTAGGGGTTCTGTGACAAGTTCTAAATATGGTCAAGTGGCTTTTATCTCTTATGTCTCAAATCAGCAAAGAGACAATCACACAGACTATGAACATTGTCTGTTTGCTTGTTTTCTCTCACAAGTGGAACCAACCAGTGTTACTCAGGCTCTTGATGATTCAAGTTGGCTTGAGGCAATGCAAGAAGAGATGCAACAATTTCAAAATCAGCAGGTATGGATCTTGGTACCACTACCTGATAGCAAGTATGCAATTGGGACTAAATGGATTCTGAAGAATAAGAGAGATGCAAGGGGTGTTGTCATTAAAAACAAAGCGAGATTGGTAGCTCAGGGGTATAGACAAGAGGAGGGTATTGACTATAATGAGGTGTTTGCACCTGTGGCTAGAGTTGAATCCATACGGATATTCTTGGCTTATGCATCTTACATGGGATTTATGGTGTATCAGATGGATGTTAAAGGTGCTTTTCTCTATGGTGAAATAGAAGAGGAGGTTTATGTTACTCAACCTAAAGGATTTGAAGACCCAGATCATCCTAATCATGTTTACAAGGTAGTCAAAGCTCTCTATGGACTTCATCAGGCACCCAGAGCTTGGTATGCTAGGCTTTCATCATTTCTACTAAAGCATGGTTATCGAAGAGGTGCAATTGATAAGACACTTTTCCTTAAGAAGAATTCCACAGATATTATTCTTGTGCAAGTGTATGTGGATGACATTATTTTTGGATCCACAAAGGAAGCTTGGTGCAGGGAGTTTGAGGAGCTTATGAAGGGAGAGTTTCAGATGAGTGCTATGGGGGAGTTGACTTTCTTCTTGGGTCTCCAAGTTCAGTAGAAACCTGATGGTATCTTTATCAGTCAGGACAAATATGTGAGGGACATATTAAAGAAATTTGGTATGGAGAGTGTCAGGACTGCCACTACACCTTATGAAGCTCCAAAGACAAAGACCAATAATGAAGTAGATCCACCAGTGAATGTTCATTTATACAGATCTATGATTGGTTCTTTGATGTATCTAACAGCTTCAAGGCCTGATATTACTTTTGCTGTGAGTGTTTGTTCTCGACATCAAGTTACTTCACTTACTTCCCATCTCAATGCTGTTAAGAAGATCTTTAAGTACCTCAAAGGCCAACCTCATCTAGGCCTTTGGTACCCAAAAGAGTCTCCATTTAAACTGGAAGCATATAGTGATAGTGACTATGCTGGTGCTAATCTGGATAGGAGGTCCACCACTGGAGGTTGCCAATTCCTAGGAAAAAGATTGATTTCTTGGCAGTTCAAGAAACAAACAATTGTGGCTACCTCATCTACTGAAGCAGAGTACGTTGCTGCTGCAAATTGCTGTGGACAGGTTCTTTGGATACAAAATCAATTGTTGGATTATGGGTATAACTTCATGAACACAACAAATTTTATTGATAATCAAAGTTCCATATGCATTGTTAAAAATCCAGTTTTTCACAGTCGAACAAAACATATTGAAATCAGGCACCACTTTATAAGAGATGCATATGACAAACATTTGATAAAAGTGGTTAAAATTCACACTGATGATAATGTGGCAGATTTGTTAACTAAGGCTTTTGATGGACCAAGGTTTCAACACCTTGTGGTCCATATTGGTATGCTTAACCCTTAACTGCAAAGTTTAATGGGAGGCATAGGCCTCAGGGGAGGATTTGTGTACACTTTGCATATTTAGTATGTATATTTGTAGATTTTTGTGTATACTTTTTATTTCTTTGGTTTTCTAACACTAACCAGCTAATGTAATGATAGTTTTGTTTGTCTTTGTTTGGTTTGTGTGTTTCTCTGTTTGGTTTGTTTTGCAGATTGCTTATCTAAGTTAAAGTTCATCATGATTGGTCAAATGGAAAATGGTCAAGTAAGCTTGAAAGCTTGTTTCTTCTGAAATCAGAGTACTGAAATGAACAATTTGTTTCCACTGAAAAGAAAGTACTGAAGTTAAAGTGTTCATTCAAGAGAAGTACTGAAGTTCATTGAAATTCATTCATTAGAGAAACAGTTTACAGCTTACAGCTTACAGAGTACAATCAGCTTCAAACACAACTAAAAGAACAGTTCTATACATGATCTACTAAACCTATTCTAGCTTATATCATCTATTTCAACAGCTGTTGGATATGCATGATCGCTCATATCTTCCATTTCAGCTGCTGGATGTGCGTTTGTGATGTCTTGCATAACCACCCATTCCTTCTATCTCGATGGCTGGATATGCATGACCAGTACGATGAAGATGCTAAGGATCAAAATGGGAAGGATGGATTGATGCAAACGATGATGATGAAGATGAATACACATGTCCTTTGTGCTTCATCTACTTGGTTTCACCAAAAAGCAATCCATCCACCTTCCTGTAGCCCTTCTTTTATACGTTATGTGATGATGCACCAAACCATGGCGCAGGAAGAGCAAGCACCACCTCTCTTTCGGCACGAGGCCTTTGTTGAGGTTGAGATGCTGAAGGTTGGGAGTAAGATGTTTTCTTCATAGTGGACCCATCAGAGTCATCAGTAGATTCACTTGGATTCACTACACTATCATCATCAGAAGAACTGAGAAATGGGGATTTTAATGGTCGTGGGTCATATGGATATGAGAAGAACTGTAGGAAATCACTGGATGATGATGATGGAGAAGAGGTTGGATCTACAACCTCTGGTTTATTATTCATGGTTTATTGTGGTTGATTGTGGGTCATGGTGGAATTAGGGTTTGTGATGATATTTGGGGAAAATTGATGAGAGATAAGTGTGCATTGGGGAGTGTTTTATAGACGGCTTCAAGGTTTAATGAGATTTAATGCGAGTTGGGTGAAACAGTAAAAAGATATTTACTGAAGCTTCTTGAATACGTGAATTGCTTCTGCTGATTGTATCACTTCAGCAGATTGACCATAGTTTCTGCTGAAGTTGGAATTTAAATTTGGTAAAAGGTTACATTACACGTCAGCGTTGGTCAACAACTTAATATCTTTGACCACAATTTGGGAAACTTCTACTTATCCCCTATTCGCATATCTTCGTCTAGAATAACTGATTCCCTCTTTATTCGATTTAAACACACCATCAGTTGATTGAATCGTAATTCATTATCTAAAGTTCTTATGGCGCTTCAATTCAAACACGATCATAATAAAGTAGCTTTTCTAGGAACAGCTAAGTGTGATGATCTGTATAAACCAATGGTGAAGTTTTTGAAGAGGTCAAAGATTCATTATGCTTTATCACATTCTCCTAATGCTATTTATGAATCTTTGATTACTCAATTCTGGGCATCTGTTTCAAAACATAGTGAAACAGAGATCGTGGCTATGGTTGATGATGTTGAGTATGTTGTGACAGAGGAGTTGATCAGAAGTCGACTTCGTTTGGATGATGAGAATGGGGTTTATCATTCTAATTCAGTGGCAATTCTAGATGGACTGAGAGCTATTGGATACCAAGGTGAACGAACAGACATGTGGCTCAAGAATCAGCTATGTCCGATGTGGAGGTTTTTGGTTCACACATTGCTTCAGTGCATAAGCAATAAATCAGGAGGATGGGATCAGTTTTCTACTCAAATGGGTTGTGGTATTGTTTGTCTTTCTCAGGGGTTAACTTATAATTTTTCTAGGTTTATTTTTAATAATATGGTTGAAAATATTCATAAGAAAAAGTTTAAGTTTTTAATGTACCCTAAGTTTTTGCAAATGATTATAGACACTAATACCCAAGCCCAAGCCTTTTATCCCATAGGAGCTTTAACTGCTAAACTATTTGCTTCGATGAGAACTAAATTTGAGGGGACACATTATCCTTTACTAGCAGCTATGTTGCCTCAGGGGAATGAGGCTGCTGATGAGGATAATGTTGTTAATAATCCACCTTCTACCAATGTTACTGCTGATGGTAATCCTTCAGTTGCCATTGATGAGGGCCCTTCTACAACTGCTGAAGCATCTAATGTTTCTCTTGACCGACCTTCACCTATAACTTCACCTAGATCTAGTCCTAGTCCCCCACCTACACAGATTGGTTTTGATTCATTTGAATCTGAACCTAATCGACTGACCACACCTAGTCCACATAGGGAACCATTTAATGAAGGTTCTACTTATGTTGAGCATGACCATGTTTCTCCTGAAAGGTCCAATGAAGTTCCCATTACCACTGAGCAATCAGATGGTGGAGCTGAGGACCCTATTACACTTATATCTGTCTATGCTCTAGTGAACAGGTATGTAGCTGAGGTGGCTGATCTCAAAAAGGAACTTGCAGAGACTAAATCTTCTCTTGGTGATGAGATTGTAGAGCTGAGAACTAAGGTTAAGAGTTTGGAAGAACAACTTGGGCATCATTCTAAAAGAAAGCTAGTGGTTTCTTCTGATGAAGAGCAAGAGGATAATCCATATGGTTCTCTTAATATTTTGGCTGATGTTGCTCAAGAGACTCCTGTTTCTCCTCCTGTTGCTACTGAATCTTCAAAGAAAAAGGAACCTATTCGATTTACTAGAAAAAGGAGAAGACAATATCTGAATAAAGAATCCACTGAAGCTTCAACAGAACCAAGTGTTGATGCTGTAACTGCTGATGTTTCAATGGAGGATGTTGTTTCTGTACATGGTCAAGCTTCAGTTGTACAAGAACAATCAAGTTCTCTACCTTCAGCTGATAATTCTAAAGTTTTTCATGCTGGCAGAAGTTTTGTTTTGAATCCAGTGGTTGATGTATTTTCCACACCTGTTGAAGATTTGTCTCAATATGTTTCTTCTGATGCGAATTTGGATGTTTCTTCTGAAGTTCCTGTTTGTGATACTTCTTCAGCTGATGGTGTTCACATATCTACTGATACAGAGAAAGAAGTAATAGTTGATGCAGAGCTTGGTCCAGGTCTAGTAACTGAAGAAGAGATGAAAGAACAAGAGAGAATGATAGCTGACTGTGCAGACATGAAGAAAAGTGAGGATTTGGCTAAACAGATTGAAGCTGAATCTACTTTAAATGTGCCTCCTGAGAGACAAAGAGAACTGGATGAATTGCGTACTAAGATGACTGGTGAACAATGGGATGTTTATACTTAGCAAGTTGTTTCTTCTCCTACACTTGCTCAGAGTATATTAGGTGCTGACTTTGATAGTGAGAATTTTTTTGACAAAATGGTCAATCTTGGACAAAAACGAAAACATGAGGCAGTTGACAGAAAGAAAGCTCTTGTTGCTCAAAAGAATAAGGCAAACCGGGAAAAACCACCTACTGAAGCTCAAAAGAAAGCATACAAAAGGAAAATTGTCCTTTATCAGAGTTCTACTATTTTTAATTCTGGTTTGGAGAGAAGTCAAGTCTGGAATTTACCTGATGATGAATTGAATAGACTGTATCAAAGGATTATGAAGCAGACTGCATCATCTTCTAAAAAGAGAAGTGATGTTACTTCAGATGCTCCACAGGTGAAGAGGCCTAAAAATGTTGAGATCGTTGATAATTTTGATGATGTTCCATCAATAATGGATTCTACTGTTATTACTTCTGAAGCATCTACTGCATCTATACCTTCTGTTGCTAGGGTTACATCTTCTGAAAGGGTTCAATCTTCTGAACCACAGACTATTTCTTCTACAGTATTACCTTGTGCTAAGAAGGTCAGTGTGCTAATAGATTTAGAAGGAGAAGATATGGGTAAGAAAGCTGAAAGAGAAGTTGCTAAAGCTAAGCAGGCTAGAGTGATACTTGAAAAAATGTATCAATTGAGAGGTATTGCTCCAGTTACATTTTCTTGTATTTCTTCCACTAAAGCTAAAGATGTTCCTGAAACATCTGAGAATGTGCCATCTATGGAAGTTTATATACCTGGTAGGAGGATGAAAAGAATGTCTAAACGACGTCACACTACTCTAAGGCGATCTGTGAGATCAGATGGGTCATATACTTCACGGATTCATCAATCTATCAGAGGGAGTTCTTTCGATTTAAAAGCTGCTGATTCAACTTTTATTAAAGAAGGATCTGTTGCTGTTTTTCCTGAAGGATCTCATGATGTGTTGATTAATTGGACATTGACTGACGGGGAGCTTAATACTATTTATCGTCTGGATTATACTACTGTGCAGTTCAACTTTTTAAAGGAGATACTTCATTTGGTAGATAGGGCAGATTTGAATACTCTGTATGGAATTGTATCTAAGTATTACAATACTAATACACCACAGGGTTCAGTTTTATTATTGTTGGGTGATCTTCAAGTATTGTTTGATTCTCAATCTCCAAATAGTAAAGGGTATCATATTTGGAAGAATTCACATCGATGGAAGGTTGAGACTTGGAGATTTTATCCTTTGCCTAGTGTGCATGTGGTGGAAACAAAGAGTGGGATTATTGTCTGTATGTTTGCTGATAAGA
This sequence comes from Chrysanthemum seticuspe, assembly GCA_019973895.1. Taxonomy (NCBI): domain Eukaryota; kingdom Viridiplantae; phylum Streptophyta; class Magnoliopsida; order Asterales; family Asteraceae; genus Chrysanthemum; species Chrysanthemum seticuspe. The sequence continues at coordinate 24,676,142 of BPTQ01000008.1, forward strand.
ATTATCCACTGCCTATGAGGTTGATGGAAAGAATGCTTAGACAGAAGTTGGAAGTTCCTCCAGATCCAGTTGGTAATGATAAGTTGCATGCTGAACAATGTGTTGGGATCATTAAGACTCAGCTTCTGCAACATAAAGCTTCATCTTGATTCTGGTTTTGTGTATAGTTTGTAATATATTTATTTTGTGTTATTTCTTTTATTAGTTAAAAAAAATTTGTTTTGTCTAACTTTTATTGCAGGTTTGTTGTACATTATATATGGTCATTGACTCACCAGATGTACCTTGTGTATATCAAAGAGTTAGCTAGTCCAAATGGTACAGCTTTGGTAAAGACACATCAAATCTGTTGATAGCTGTAATGGTTTGCTCAAAATCATAGGGTTTGCAACTACTCATGCTTAATTGCTGAGAGTTGTATGGTCATCAATTCACCATGGTTTATTCCTTTTTGGAATACAAGAATTGACTAGCCCACTTGTATATGGCTTGTGGTAAAGGCATTGGAATACCATATTTGGTAATCAGTTCACCAATTCTAAGAATTGACTAGTCCTGAGCAAACGGCTACAGGTAAAGACATTTCAAATCCGTTCATGGTTGCTGATTTGCTAATAAATCAGATGGTTATCAGTGTACCATGGTTTTCGAACTGAAACATTTGGCTACTCCAGTAGTGATGGCTATTGGTAAAGAGACATCAAATCCATTATTTTCAATGATTCACCTCTCACAGGAGTTAACACACCTGGATGTGATGAGAATAGTATGAAACTAATATGTTTTGATGTATCTGTTGTCATTTGTTGCTGCAAAGATATGGAGTTTCAGAGTTTATTCATCAAAGAGATGTTCTTCTTTTGATTCTTTGATGACGTTCGAGTACAATCCTCTAGTGCTGCAAGGTTAAAGATCTATCAAGAAACTGGAACTTAACCAAGTCAAATTCTAGTTTAGGGGAGGATTGTTGGGAATTATGTGAAGTATGGATTCTGCCGAAGACATAATCATGCTGAAGTTATATAGTTATTAGTTTGTTTCTGCGGAGATAGTATTCTGCATATTCTATAGATAGTTAGGATATGCATGAGCTTTATTAGGAAGTGATTGTGTATATCTTATTTAGTTTTACGTTTCTTTGTGAACAAGTTAGGGTTCTTTGTCTATAAAAGGAACACAATAGAATGAATTATGTACTAGACGTTTACAAGTTATTAATATAACGATCCATAGAGGATCAAAGAGTTCTTAGTTATCTGTGCTTTATACTTGTGTTTATATTCCGCTAAAGAATACAAGTTGTAGAGATTTTCTTTTAGTTTGTTTGTGATTACATAAGCAATACTAACGATCTACGAAGCTCAAGATCTATCAAGGTCTACTAGTTTTCAACAGTAAAAATGTAAGAAAAAAAAATACGGGCTACAATCCTACATCTATCTTAATGTTTATGTCTTTTAATTTTATTTCAAGTTGTTATCTAGTGTTAGTAAGTCGAGTCTTGGCATAGCAACGCCTTGTTTTACATGCTTGTAACATAAGATTTTTGACTTGCCACCACTAAATATCCCCTTATCCAACAAAACTCTTTACTTTCCTACCCTAAGCCTAACATTATAACCCTTTGTAAAAGACCTCTTAGATAGTTATTCCTAGGTGCTTACGCCAAAGCGGTGGAGGTTTGATCTATTCTCAAGCCTATGGTAATCTATGTACTATGACAGGTAGTAAGTGTTTATCTTCCATTTCCTTACATGTTATATTTCATATAAACCCGAGAGATGAGAGAATCCAAACACCAATTGTGAGGTGCTAGTGTATAATTTACATGCTTGTTATGATTATTGTGGCACTTGTACTTGTTGTAAACTATTCTAAACCAATGCTAAACGACCACTAACTTATAAATTGATTGGCCAAAAGCACATTTGCTTGAGGACAAGCAAATTCCAAGTGTAGGGATATTTGATAAGGATTTAAAACATACGTTTTTAGGGGGTCATTTAAGCCCTAAATCGATACATTTTATATCCCTTACTACTTAAAATCGTTCCTTTTCACATTTTAGGTCTTTTGGAAGCAAAATGTTGGAATCAAGCATATTTGGACGAAAGGAGCAAAAACATTAAGAAAATGACAAAAAGTCAAGAATCCAAGGCTGTTTTATGCACCTGCCGGCGTCCCAACTCATAGGGCGACGCCGTCGCTCACAAGGTTTTCTAAAAAGTCTCAAGCGACGCCACAGGTCACTTTTTGGTTTTACAACATGACGGCGTCACGCCTTATTTCTGGAGGGCGTCTCCCTTTATTTTACACCAGACGACCAAGACCCATTCCAAGACGACGTCCTTTATGAAGCCCGACGGCGTCACACTTCCTCAACTGGCGCCGTCCCAACGATAACTTGGCCCAAACGAAACCCTAATGACGGCGACCAGACGACGTCACCATCAAAAGGCGATGCCGTCGCAGTTGTATATCAATATATAGACTTCGATTTTTCTGTATTTTAAGTGTAATTTTTTGGAGAGCAAACCCTAGTTCATTTATAGTTCGACTTGGGCAGTATTTTAGGGTTCCAAACCCTTCTTTACACTCAAAGATAAGTTTGTTAATCCATTATATTACCATGTTTATCCTATGTTCAATTTTTGTGTGTGTGCATGCTTATCTATCATGAATAATTAAATTATTATTGTGTTTGCTTAGATCTATGAAACCTAGTTGTTGATTATTGTTAGGTTGTCTCTTGTTTTAATTGGTAGATGCTAGAGTAAGAAAAATTGGCTTCTTCTTTAATTGTTGCGAGCTTGAACGTCCTAAATAGCACAAAGCTTGAGAGTGCACTTAAGCCATCGTTGTGTTTATTGCGTGAGTTGTAGCTTTAGGATAATAGATTATTCGGGGGAGATACTACGGTACTTGGTGATCCCGGATAGTCTAGAGGAGAGTTACGATTCATAGAACTAGGGAATTAGGCACCCCCCCCCCCCTATGACCAACACGGAATATAATGCACTAATTATAATAAGGATGTGACAATTCAACCGACAAATAAGAGATAACTAAAGAGTAAGAGCATCTAAGTAAACACGCTTTTAATTGTCATAAGAACACACCAATCAATCCATAGCTTATTTTCCTTTCCATTAGTTTTTAGTCTAAATTAATAGTAGTAAAATTGGTAGAAGTACCACCCCCATTCCTAAACCCCGAGATTTTATTTGTTTTCTAAAAAACATAAAAAAAGCTAAAAAGAATCACCCTCAACCTCACCTTCTCGTCTACATCTCTACTGGCATTTCTATTCTCCTAGAGAACGATCAACCCCATGGGCTTACCCATACTACACTACAATGATTAGGTACACTGCCTAGTGGGTTGTAAAGCTTGCTAATTGAAAAAGAAGTATTTCGACCCCGAACTCACGCGTCACTCCTCCCCCTCATCATATTCCTCCTCATCATCATCATCTTGCTCCTCCTCCTCATTAAGTCCCAAAATCTCATCATAGTATAAGTCTTGTGTCCGCAGCCAATTCAGAATCTTGGACCTCATCCACTCATCTACTTGACTATAAGAACCGTATTCATCAATGGGTTCATCCCCAAAAGCATCTAGGACTGTGTCAAAAAGTAAATAGTTGTCTTAACACTTTTTCATACTCTTCTTGATCATTTTGAAAGTATCCATTTTCTACCATTGTTTCAACTTTTCCTTGTTTTAGATTTGTGTGTTTGTGTGTGTTCTTGGGTATCAACAAACAATGTGTAGTAAGAGTGCGTGAGTTTGACGCTCATATAAAAAGTTTACTCAGATTATATTATCATTCATCTAGAGGTTCAAACATTTAATATTTTTCTGTTTAGGATAACAAGTAAGTTGATTAATTGGACGCATCCGTGAAAATGACCATTTTCGGCAATACTCGCTTACCCAACGATGATACTAAAATTAGCAGGTCCGTGAATAGGGTTCGTGATGTCGAACGAGCGAACCCGGTTATCTGTATCACTCAAGAAAGAAAAGCCACGTTAGAACTTATCCCGGGGTCTTGCCCCGGGATTAAGCTCTGACGCTCAAGTCAGATGATGATATCATAATTATCGAAAGCATTTACTATAGAAAGAAATTTAAGCCATTGTATTTGAGTTGTGTCCTTTGGCAACTTACCTGCCTTCCTTTTATAGGTGAGTAACGAATCAAATCTTGGGATCGGATAAGAAGAGAATATATCTAACACTCGAATATATTCTTTGCCATTTTCTCTGACATCCTATTCAAATATTTTCCATTTGCTCAACTGGTGTAATTGGGCATTTATTGTCATTTCTAGAATATAATTTGTTTTACCAACTTGGAGCATTCTCTTATCTGCTTCACATACGTCCATTTGATATACATGTAACTTATTCACATGCATCAAAATATCACTTTATTTTTTAATTGTATAGTTTAGTTATTTTGCATGCATGTTTACATGCATATATGAATTTGTTAGTATAAATGTATTTTGCATGCCAGTTTCGAGTATGCATATGTTTCTCGCATATGTGATGTTATGTCCCTAAGCGTGTATCCGCCTTTTGCATATATACGTTATTATGTCCCCGAGCATGTAAGTATGGTATTTAAATAATACTTGCATGGTCTTAATTCCTCTATTTTAAGTCCCTATTTGTCGTGATCTCGCATAATAGGTGTAGGTTTCTATAGTCATAAGGGTTATAGCTTGTAGTCTACCTGTCACTTGCTTCAAAACTAAGATTTCCCTCCTATATATACAGTACACCATCCAACCCTCTCTGCATATCCACATTATCATTCTCATCGGTAAATAACAATATGTCTAGTGACCCTAACTGAGCGTATAACCCGATGTCCGAGTATATGCCGCTATGAGGCCTCTCTCTACTCCTTCAGCCGAAGCTTATCAAAAAAGAATCCAAGAGCTAGCCAACGAGGGCAACTTCCTTTGTTACGAAATCAACGAGCTAAAAAGCAAGTATTCTGGTGCGTGTTCGAGTTACAACCATGTAGCGGAAGAACTTGAGAAGCTGAGGCAACAAGAAGTGGGTATGATCAATACTTTACACATCTTTCGGGGGAAAGGAGCGCTTGGAGAATCATTTAGCATGGGTTATGCGTGAGGCAATTCCCCGAATGGTTATTAGGGTTCTATAGAGCGAGGAGTTCGACAGGGAGATGTTGAGGGTTCAGGAGGTTATGATTGAGCAAGGTCGCCAGTTGGGAAGGAGGGAAGCCCAAGATATTTCTTTGTCAATGGCTAGCGATGGAGGTCATATCAACGTCGATCCCATAGTTGTCAGGATCCCGATCCTGATCTTAGGATCTTACGATGTTACGATTTTACAAAGAAAAAACGTTTCGAATCCCATGTAGGATCTTAAAAATCTTAAGATCTTACAGGATCCCGATCTTGACCGTAGAATCTTAAGATCTAATCCGATCTGATCTTACGTTTCTCAAACCGCAAACTAAGAAACCACAAAGTTATGGGTTATCTTTTAATAGAATTAAGAAAACAACATGTGATTCTTCCTAAACATTCAATATTCATAATTTAGGACAATGTTTACATAAAGCATTCATATAATTTTTTATTTATGATATATAATAATTTGTAGATTTGAATAATATTACAAAGACTATTAAAAAATGACGTTGTAGTAGGATCTTAGGATCTCGATCCGATCTTACGATCATGATCTTACAAAGACAAAAACGATCCTAAGTAGGATCCCGATCTTAAAAACCTTGGGACCCCAGTATGGTGGAGAGGATTGCACAAGCCGTCTCAGGGCTGAAGAAAGAAAGTTGGGCAGTCATGGATGATATAATCAAGGCTCCCGAGTTGTCGTGTACCTTGATTTGCTATGTACTTCGACATGGTGGCGGTGGCGAGGGTCCGAGTCATGTTGCTTAAGTTCACGGTGGTTCAGATATCATTTTTTTTAGTTTTTGTTTGTGTAATTTTGGAAGTGTCTTGGCTTACTATAAGCGGGTTCAGTAGCCAAATTTTGATGTTTGTAACATATTGAGCTACTTCGGATATGTACTTTTCTTTACTGTAATATAAGCTCGTTTTGGTTTATGAATGGCCTGTTCATGTTCTGTACTACTTAATAAGTATTCATACTTAGCAAATTTATGTTGTGTCTTATGTTTTGAATTTAGACGACACGCACGCATGCGGTTGTATGCTTGGTGTATTATAGTTCAAATGAGTGTTTTAATGGTACTGTTGTTTATTGGTGTCATACATAAACTGTCTATGTGAAAGAGCAAAATATAATAATGAAAATTCATTACAGTTGGATTGTTTATTAAATTCATAGACACAATAATAAACTGTTATGTGGTACATACATAAGTATGTGAATTGTGTAATATATATGTTATATTTGGTTGTGTTGGAATCACAATTTGTATAACTTGTTTACGTACACTATGTGATATTTATAAAATGAGTTGCGAATCTAATATCCATCTTCATTCATATGAGTTATTTACTATTACGTATCATGTCAGTTTATAGGCTACTACCATATATATTATCAAGAGTAGGCTACTACCATATATATTATCAAGAGTAGATAGCAATCATTAGAAATGTAACGTAAATGTGTTATATGTAAACTAAGCACAACTAATGTACTAATTAATAAGCTTTCGTATGATCTTTATGCATGCTCTATCGATATACGAGACATACCTTAACTCGTACGATAACTTATCGATTTTTGTGTTTACTTATTTTGTAAACGAGTTGTCGTTGAATGATCTTTTTGCAAGATTTTGCTAAGTATGATTTAATCATGTTGCTCTTTTGAGCTTGATTTATGTAGCTTTTGCTCCATATTTATCCTTTATTTTTCAGGATACTTGGACATCGCGTGCTACGAAACACACAATCATTTATTACTCATACTTTATAATGCACAAATATTGTACTAAAGTACCTTTTTTTTATTCGATAAGAAATTTATTTAACAATGTGATCGCACATGTTATTTATATACATATTGCTTTACATGGTAAGCTTGGTACGAGACATGGCAATTCATTAGCTAGAAATAGAACTTGCGTAAGTTGCTAGCGTGCCACGTCCTAAGTATAGTTTTCCCGTGCATGTTTGCAAGTACATACGTTCTTGGACGTTTGGCCTCAATAATTTGGTATGGCCCTTCCCAGTTGCGGTCGAGTTTCTTTTGTCCCTGTTGTCAACTTGCTTCATTTTTCTGGAGTACGTGGTCTCCAACTTTGAGGTGTCGATGGCGGACCTTTTGGTTATAGTATTGCTCAGTTTGGTGTTTATATTTGGCTTCGTGTACTGCTTCCAGTTCCCTTCTTTCCTCTAAAAACTCTAGATTTAATCGGAGTTCTTTGTTGTTTCTACTTTCATTATACGAAGATATGTGGTAGGTATGGATTCCTATTTTTTGGGGGAAGCACACCTTCAGATCCGAAAACCAAACTGCATGGGGTACAGTTGATACCTGTTTTCGCTGTCGTGCGGTATGCCCAGATCACGTTCGATAATTCTTCAACCCACTGACCTTTTGACTTCCCTAACCTCGTTTTGAGTCCTTGTAAGAGGGTCTTGTTAGTCACCTCTTTTTGTCCGTTCACTTGAGGGTGTGCCACTGAGGTAAATTGTTGCTTGATGTTGAGCTCGCTACACCAATCACGAAAGGGATTTTACAAAAACTGCTTCCCATTATCGCTTATTATGATGCATGGGATTCCAAAACGGCACACGATGTTGGTCCAAAAAAATTTAAGAATGTTGTTACCAGTAATTGTAGCCAGCGGTGCAGCCTCTATCCATTTTGTGAAATAATCAATTACTATGACTAAGAATTTTACTCTCCCCGGTGCCTCGGGAAAAGGGCCGACTATGTCGATTCCCCATTGGTAAAATGGCCACGGACTGTAAATGCTTGTCATATCATATTGCGGTTTTCGCAATATATGGGCGTGTTGTTGACAGTTCCGGCATGTGTTGACGACTTATGTTGCATCTTTTTACATTGTTGGCCAACAATACCCTAGTTGCACTGCTTTTTGGGCGATGGTCCTTGCTCCCGTGTGTGCTCTACAGGATCTAAAATGCGCTTCATGTAGAATGTATTGTGCTTGGTTCTTGGTCCGGGCCAATACATCTTAACCGCGGCATTAAGTAACCCTTCCTATATAAAATACCATGCTTTAGTGAGTACGGTGGCGCTTTGTTTCGAATCTTTCTTGCGACGACCGGGTCGTCCGGTTTCGTCTTTTAGGTTGATAAGGTTTTAAAATGTACCTTTTTGAGGGGTCGTTTAAGCCCTAAATTGATCACTTTTGTATCCGTTATTACTTAATATCGTTCCTTTTCACTTTTTAGGTCTCTTGAAGGCAAATTGCTGGAATGACACTTATTCGGATGAAAAGGCGCGAATATACAAAGAAAATGGCCAAAGTCAAGAATCAAGACACTCAAGCTGTTGAATTGAAAGGGGACGGCGTCAAGTTATACTTGTGACATCGTCGGAACAAGTTTTGTGATGATACAGTAGCCAAATTGCTTATTTTCAAGTGACGGCATCAGGTTTTAAAAGAGTAGGGCGTCGCAGCTCAGACGGCCTAGATTTGATCCAGACGGTGTCAGAGACTCAAGGCGACGGCGTCACAGACATAAGGTGACGCCGTCAAAATGATAACGTGGCCAAGATGAAACCCTAATAACGGCGACCCGACGACGTCACAAACTAAATGGTGACGCCGTCGCAGTTGTAACCTTATATATAGAAACCGATTATTTTAGTTTTCAGTGTGTAGTTTTGTGGAGTAAAAACCTAAACCGAACCAAGGCTGTCTTGTACAGTATTTTAGGGTTCCATACCCTATCTTACATCAAGATAAGTGTTTTACTTCATTAATTCAATTATGTCTTCAATTGATTGTGTGTATGCTTGCATGTTCCCCATGTCCGGCTAATTTATTTGTGTGTTTGCTTAGGTAATATGAAACTTAGTTATTGAATATTGATTGGTTGTCTCTTATATTGCGATAGGTCATTCGTTGTGTTGTTAATGCTTGATTAATCTTTGTTGAACCTTAGTTTATAATCACCTAGAGTAATTGTAGGCTAAACATCCAAAGAATACCTTAGTGTTAAGTTTATAAATCCTAGAGATGTTGTAGTCATTAACCTTTGGTAGCTTCAAAGAGTAAGGGATAAACGCATACCCTACGACCTTAGAGACACAACGCGATTAAGAATAAGGACGTGACAATTCAACCATCAATAGGAGATAACTAGGGAGTAATAAAGCCTAAGCAAATACATTTTTAATCATCATACGAGCACACAACAATAGACATAGAATACATTCACCTTAGCTTAGATAATTAGATAAGTAGAGTAATCGGTAGAAATACCAACCCCCAAATCCAAACCCCGAGATTCGTACCTTTCCATTTCCTAAAAAATATAAAAAGAAAAAAAATAATCTTCCTCAACCCCAACCTTAGCGTAGTAACTTCTCACTAGCATTCCTATTCCCCTAGAGAACGATATCAATTCCCGTGTCTTTCCCTAATACTACACTACAACGATTAGGTTTACTGCCTAGGGTGTTGAAAAACTTGCTCGACAAAAAGGAAGTTCCTTTGACCCCGAACGCGCTGTGTAAGCATATCATAGGTAATCAATAATGGGATCCATCCAGGTTACCTCTGATTCAGCTATTGTGTTTATTATTGCGGCTTCAGTGCTCCGACATGGGATGATTTCAACCAAGACCTTTTTGGTGAGATGGGAAAATGAGGCCGAAGCAAGCTTGCTCAGAGCATATGCGCGTTTATTTTAGGATCGTGGAATTTGCGTGATCGAGAAAATTTTGAAACTTTTTTGTAGGTGTTGAACTTTGGCTAAGTATCGCTTCATTGACTCCTCCCGTGCTTCGTATGTACCTTTTATTTGGTTTGTCATGAGCAATGAGTCACTGAAAACTTGTAAGCGATGAACCCCCATTTTAGAAGCGAGCTCCAATCCCGCTATTAGGCTTCATACTCAGCTTCATTATTGGATGCCAGAAACTCAAAACGTAAGGCGTATGTAACTTCTCTCCCATCCGGGTCTATCAGAATGAGACATGCTCCTGAGCATTCTTCGCTTGACGCCCCGTCAATGTACATTGTCCATATCATTGGTGTCAATGTACATTTCTTTCCGCATGTCGATGCAATCATTGGTGTCATGCCCGTGGTCACTGTGGAACTCACAGTACCTTGTACGGTCTCTCCGATGAGCAGGGGCGAACATCCGCGATGGAGGTCGGAAAACTACCTTCCCTTCAGACGTGGCATATATCTCTGTTGGAGACTTAACTAGAGGTGTGAAAGATGGTTTATAAACGTTGGAACGTTCATTAGGTCTAGCGTTGGGGCGAGGGATATATTTGTCTTTATGTCTCCTTGAGGTATCTATGTAGCTTTAGCCAAACTTATTGTCGTTAGTTGCCCATCTTGAGTCCCGTAGCCGATTTTTCGTATTTGCTTCATCGGCTCTTATGAAGTTGTGCGCTTGCGTAAACAAATCCTCCATGGATGTTGGTGGCCATGCTATGAGATCTTTGAAGAGCCTCCCTGGTCGTAATCCACTGATGAATGCCTCAGTCATCATCCCATCTGAGCGGTCGGTCATATGCAACGTTTCTTTTCCGAACCTTTAGAAGTAGTCCCTAAGTGATTCGTCGAAACGTTGCCGAATACCCAGAATTTCTACCTGGGTTTTCTGGAACCGTCTTTGTGGCAAAACGTGTGCTCGGAATTTGTATCTTAGCTCGTGAAAGCTATTTATGAATCCTGGTGTTAAGTTATCGTACCAGAATCTTGTTACTCCGCTTAGGGTGATGTGAAAGAAACGACACCACGCAGGTTGCGAAAGTTTATGCACATCCATAGTTCCCATAAATATTGTCAGATGATCATCTCGGTTTGTTGTACCACCATATGTCTTTAGGTTGGTCGGTGATAACGCTACACGCGTCGTTCGGGGTCAAAGGAACTTCCTTTTCGTCGAGCAAGTTTTTCAACACCCTAGGCAGTGAACCTAATCGTTGTAGTGTAGTATTAGAGTAAGCCACGGGTATTGATATCATTCTCTAGGGGAATAGGAATGCTAGTGAGAAGTTACTACGCTAAGGTTGGGGTTGAGGAAGATTATTGTTTTTATCTTTTTATGTTTTTAGGAAATGGAAAGGTACGAATCTCGGGGTATTGGATTTGGGGGTTGGTATTTCTACCGATTACTCTATTCGTCTAATTATCTAATTTAAGGTGTATGTAGTCTATGTCTAATTATTGTGTGCTCGTATGATGATTTAAAGATGTGTTTACTTAGGTTTTATTACTCCTTAATTATCTCCTATTGATGGTTGAATTGTCACGTCCTTATTCTTAATCACGTTGTGCGTCTAAAGTCGTAGGGTATGCGTTTATCCCTAACTCTTTGAAACTACCAAAGGTTATTGCCTAAAAAATCTCTAGGATTTATTAACTTAACTCTAAGGTACTCTTCGGATGGTTTAGCCTACAATGACTCTAGGTACTATAAGCTAAGGTTCAACAAAGATTAATCAAGCATTAACTACACAACGGATGACCTATCGCAATACTAGATCATTAACAATTAAGATAAGAGACAACCAATCAATATTCAATAATTAAGTTTCATATTCCCTAAGCAAACACACAAATAAATTAGCCGGACATGGGAAACATGCAAGCATACACACAAGTAATTGAAGACATAATTGAATTAATGAAGTAAAACACTTATCTTGATGTAAGATAGGGTATTGAACCCTAAACTATTGTACAAGACAGCCTTGGTTCGGTTTAGGTTTTTACTCCAAAAGACTACACACTGAAAACTAAAAAATTCGGATTCTACATATAAGATTACATATGCGACGGCGTCACCTTATGATTTGTGACGCCGTCAGGTCGCCGTCATTAGGGTTTCGTCTTGGCCACGTTAGTCTTGCGACGGCTTCACCTTATGCTTGTGACGCCGTCCCCTTCAGTCTCTGACGTCGTCTGGATCAAATCTAGGCCGTCTGAGTTGCGACGACCTACTCTTTTAAAACCTGAAGCCGTCACTTGTAAATAAGCAATTTGGCTACTGAGCCATCACAAAAGTGGTCCGACGGCGTCGCAGATAACACCTGACGCCGTCACCTTCAGTTCCAGCAGCCTGAGTGTCTCGATTCTTGACTTTGGCCATTTTCTTCGTATATTCGCGCCTTTTCGTCCGAATAAGTGTCATTCCAGCATTTTGCCTTCAAGATACCTAAAAAGTGAAAAGGAACGATATTAAGTAATAACGGATACAAAAGTGATCAAATAAGGGCTTAAACGACCCCTCAAAAAGGTACATTTTAAAACCTTATCAAATATCCCTACACTTGGTATTTGTTTGTCCTCAAGCAAATGTGCTTTTAGCCAATTAATTTATAAGTTAGGGGTCATGAAGCATTGGTTTAGAACAATCCACAACACATATAAGCCTCGCAAAAGTCATAACAAGCACGGAAATTATATACTAGCACCTCACATAGGGTGTTTGGATACTCACATCTCTCGGGTGTATATGAAATATAACAAGTTGGAAATGGAAGATAAACACTCATTAACCGGTCCTAGTACATAGATTACCATAGACTTGAGACTAGATCAAACCTCCATCTCTTTGGCGTAAGCACCTAGGAAAGACTATCAAAGAGGTCTTTTAAAGGGTTGTAATGTTAAGCTTACGGTAGGGAAACAAAAGGTTTGGTGGGATAGGCTATTTAGTGGTGACAAGTCAAAAATCTTTATGTTACAAGCATGCGAAGAATTGCGTTGCTAAGCCAAGACTCGACACTCTATACTCTAGATAACTGAAACAAACAAACATAAATTAAAAGATAGATGTAGGATGGTAGCCCGTATGTTTTTTGTTTTTTTTTTTTCAACATTCTATTTTTTTTTTCTTTTTCTCTTTTTCTATTTTTTTCGATTTTTTTTTCATACACTTTTACTCTACCATCCTCTACGGTAACATCAAAATGATAGGGATTTATAGGCACATCCCTACACTTGAGTTTTTATTACTCTAACACTAATTTGACCCGATTTGAAAAGATCAAAACACTTGGAGTACATTATTACGCAAATAAAGGGAATTTGAATTTAACGTTCCCTTCCCGTCATTTCATAAACTTTAACTTTTCCCATGAGTCCCAATCGTCCCAAAACTGTGTACAAAGGATATGACTCGACTTAGCAACTTATGCAAGCAACTAGATAATTGAACTAAGGGTTTAGTGTGATAACAATAATGCACTAAAAGTGAGTGCATACAAGGTAGGCTAAGGCGATTTGGGTGTACATTTGGGGGTGGGGTGTAAACAATGCTCTTCATTGATATTCCGGAAAATCTAAACATCACGAGAACCGCGAAAATGATAGGCTCTGAGGGGTTAACTAGGGGTATCATGTACTAAAGATGAGTACAACGCAAAGGTGTGGGGGAATTACTCAACCGATGTGGAAGAAGTAATTATATTACGGGTATTAAACAAGGGTTATCCTAATGCCTCTTATCATTTAGTTATTCCTAACTACACAAGTGTAGTCTTACTAGCGATCTCGGGATGCATCACAAAACAAGTTCTAGAATCTATTATACTACCGGTTCACACACTAAGCATTAAAGATGAATGCTTTAATTCTTACTAATTTAAGGGTGATCCTCACATTTTGGGTGGAATTTAAGTGGTAAAGGGTTTTTGTGCTAGTCATATAATTTTCTATCCATGAGACGCTTTTGTTAAGACTAATGGCCCACTCCTATATGTCATGAAAAAATTTAAATTTTGTGCCAAAATTACCCTAACCGACATTTTCTCATGGTTTATTACACAAATGCCATTGGACAAAGCAAATAATCAAGGATAAGCATAGTTTCAAAGTTCCCATTTTATTTTCCCTCTCTACACTTAAACTGAACATTGTCCCCAATGTTCCCCGAAAGTATCAAAGTTATGATAATGGAAGGTAATAAAAGATGAAAGAAACTAATACTCCCCTGATTAGCTCGGTAGGATCCGTGTAAAGTGGTGGTTACATCTTTCTTCAAGAAGAATGTTTGCGTTAAAAGCTCCTTCTCATCTTATGTATCTTCTTCTTGGTAAATTAAACCTGCACACTTGAAGAAAACAAACGAAATCTTCGCGTAAAATCAGCGGTAATAATATATATAGGACTCTACTAAACTAGGATATAATGCTTGTGGAATGGATGTTTACAGAATTTCTGGAAAATTAAGACCTGGAAAATTCCAAAAAGTTATAAGTAGCTCAGAAAACGAGAAAAAGTAATCAGTTGTTTTTGCTCCTTCCTGACGCCGTCAGGTTGCGATCCTGACGCCGTCAGGTTATCCTGACAAAAACTGGTCTGTGATTTTCTGGAAAATTTACATCTTTAGAATCTGGAAAAATTTCCTACAAAACATCCATTATGACTCGATACAAGCATTTGACTCGAACAAACACACATGTATATCTTTTAATTAATTGAAATTCTCATGTTTACGTTTCTTTTGAAAACGTGTGTAATCCTCCCTACACTTATCCCTTATGTAAAATACCTTTATATGTAATTAAGACGAGGTTAAAGGCAAAATAAAGCATTTTTACAAATTTAAACATGAGAATAAACAATCAATAAAAGATATATGACTCAAACAAGCAAACAATTAAGCGTGGGTTGCCTCCCACGAAGCGCTTTTCTTTATTTATGAGTCTTGTAGCTAGACTCGTAGTCGTGCCCCTACGTACCGATATAAGTAAGCCTATCCTTAACAATGTCATAAGGATCAAACTTATCATTTAAGTTCCTAGTAGTACGTTTGGTCTGATATGCCTTTTCAAATTTCTCTCCATCGGGATCATAGATCGTTATCCTAATGTGCCACTCTCCATTACCATCACTAGGCGGTCTATCCCAATCCCATTTATGTTTAGGCTTATCGCTCTCAACTTTCCACTTATTCATGACAAGGTTGACGGGCAAGCTTCCTAGGAACTCGGTCATCTTCCTAAATACTAAGGCGTCCTTGAACGGGTTCACTTCCATGTCCCTAGCCATTTCTTTTTCATGGAAAGTTGCTTTACTAGCAAATGCTTCATCTAAGTAGAAAGGTTGTTGGGGACCTATGAAGTTCTTATCTAACCAAGGTCCATATCTAGATGGCGTTCTATCCAACCTAATCTCATGTGGGATTTCCTCTTCTTTGTAGTACGTATGTTTTTTGACATCGTAAATTGACCTAACACTCCCCTCTCCTACCACTATTTTGGACATCTTACAATCAATGATGGCACTAGCGGTAGCTAAGAATCCTCTTCCTACTAGCAAGGGGCATGTCGGGTCCTTATTCATGTCTAGCACATGGAAATCCGCCAGAAGAGCCAATTCTCCTACGTGTACTACCATGTCTTTTATTATCCCTACCGGATATGCAATACTACCATCCGCTAGACCTAAGATGGTTTCCATTGGTTCTATCTTACCTAAGTTAAGGCTTCTATGGAGGGACAACGGAACAAGATTGATGCATGATCCTAAGTCGGCTAGAGCATCGAGAGGTTTGGAAGTTCCAAGCCTACACGGAAGAGTGAATAGCCCGGGATCGTCTAACTTCTTAGGTAAATTATTTCGCACAAAAGCGGATCCATGTTTTCCAAGTTTTAGTTCTAGCTCATATTTTTCTTTTAAAGCATTATAATAAGGTGCATGAGCTAAAACTTCAAGAACCGGTTTTTCTTGATGGAGTTCCTTGTACTCCTCCTCTAGATTAGGTTTGGGTTCTTGGTTGACGGGTTTCTCAATAGTAGGTTCTACCAATGGTGTGGGGCCTTGGTACCTCATTTTGGATTGCTTGAAACCCTTGTTGATAGCGTTTACCGAGTGAACCGTAGGATGTGAAGGGCATGGATGCGCACTCTCTCATGGTGAACAAGAACATGAAGTCGATGAAATCGAACTCACTTTTGGGTTCTTTATAGTATCACTTGGGAGTGCACCAATTTCTCGGTCATTAAAGGCTTTTAAGAGGGCATCAAGCTTGTTTGTCATCTCGCCTTGTCGCTGCTTGAAATCGGCTTCAAGCTTAGTTAATCGAGTTTCTTGAGATGACATGAATCTAGATGCAATTGCCTCAAGACTAGTGGGGTTCCCGGCGTTTGGAGGATTGAACCTATTAGGTGGACTAGATGAGCTTTAGGGTGTGCTTGAATTTTGGTTCCACTTAAGGTTAGGGTGATTTCTCCATGAGGGGTTGTAAGAGTTTCCTAAGTTGTTTTGTTCGGGCTTGAAAGTGTACCACTTCTCTCCCACTCTGTCGGTACGCGTGGAGGCGTAGTCCGCAAAAGCTTGTTCGGGGAGTCTTGTGCAATCACGAGTGTCATGAGGACCACTACATAACTCACAAGGTAGAGTGATTTTATTCACTTGATGTGAAGACTTAGGATTTTCGTAGGAGCTCATTAGGAATTTAACTTGATCTTCAAGCTCGAGCATCCTACGGTCGGAAGATTGTGAGTCAATGGGAGGCAACGAGATTGCCTTAACGGTTTTGGGAAACTCACGGGGTTCATTCCAACTTTCGTTGTCATACAGAGCAAGGTCCTCTATTATACCCCATGATTCTTCCGCGGTGAGGTTACTAAGTTTTCCACCGGCCGCTTGGTCAATGGATCGCTTGGTGCGGAAGTTGACATGATCATAGAAGAGTTGGACTTGAAGCCAAAGATCAATGCCGTGATGAGGGACTTTATGGAGTAAGTCCTTGAATCGAGTCCATGCTTCGTAGAGAGATTCACCTTGATGTTGTTGGAACATCAAGATATCATTCCTAAGCTTAGTGCTTCTCCCCGGTGGGAAAAATTGAGCAAGGAAGCGAGAGGTGAAATCATCCCAACTTGAGATGGAGTCGGCGGAAAGTCGCTCAAGCCAATTACTAGCTTGGTCCCGTAGAGAGAATTGGAAGAGACGCAGATGCGTGGTCTCCCGAGTAGTAGCATCGAGGTCGACGGAATCAACAATTTTAAGGAAATCCTTAAGATGCTGATTAGGATCTTCGGAACGAAGTCCATGGAATGCACATCCGTTTTGCACCAACCATATGGTGTCGGATCGCAGGGCCGTAGTTTGGGCTTGGTCGGGAAGCTCAATGGTGTTCCTGTAGCCTAGGTGGCTTGGTCTCGAGTATTCACCAAGAGTACGGCCTCTTGGCGGGTCATTTGGTGGTAGGTTGATGAATGGTGGTTGGTTATCACCTTCCATGATGAAAAGTGATGAGGTTACGAACAAAGGTCACGAAGAAGGGGGATAGACTACGAGAAAGCTAAAAATTGGAAAAAAAAAAAAAAAAAAAAAGCTTACTTGATAGGAATCAAGCAAGGAAACCTAAACGAGGTGGACTCCTAACTAGCTATTCTATTCCCCGGTAGCGGCGCCAAAAACTTGATAACGCTACACGTGTCGTTCGGGGTCAAAGGAACTTCCTTTTCGTCGAGCAAGTTTTTCAACACCCTAGGCAGTGAACCTAATCGTTGTAGTGTAGTATTAGGGTAAGCCACGGGTATTGATATCGTTCTCTAGGGGAATAGGAATGCTAGTGAGAAGTTACTACGCTAAGGTTGGGGTTGAGGAAGATTATTGTTTTTATCTTTTTATGTTTTTAGGAAATGGAAAGGTACGAATCTCGGGGTATTGGATTTGGGGGTTGGTATTTCTACCGATTACTCTATTTGTCTAGTTATCTAATCTAAGGTGTATGTAGTCTATGTCTAATTATTTTGTGCTCGTATGATGATTTAAAGATGTGTTTACTTAGGTTTTATTACTCCTTAATTATCTCCTATTGATGGTTGAATTGTCACGTCCTTATTCTTAATCGCGTTGTGTGTCTAAAGTCGTAGGGTATGCGTTTATCCCTAACTCTTTGAAACTACCAAAGGTTATTGCCTACAAAATCTCTAGGATTTATAAACTTAACTCTAAGGTACTCTTCGGATGGTTTAGCCTACAATGACTCTAGGTACTATAAGCTAACGTTCAACAAAGATTAATCAAGCATTCACTACACAACGGATGACCTATCGCAATACTAGATCATTAACAATTAAGATAAGAGACAACCAATCAATATTCAATAATTAAGTTTCATATTCCCTAAGCAAACACACAAATAAATTAGCCGGACATGAGAAACATGCAAGCATACACACAAGTAATTGAAGACATAATTGAATTAATGAAGTAAAATACTTATCTTGATGTAAGATAGGGTATGGAACCCTAAAATACTGTACAAGACAGCCTTGGTTCGGTTTAGGTTTTTACTCCAAAAGACTACACACTGAAAACTAAAAAATTCGGATTCTATATATAAGATTACATATGCGACGGCGTCACCTTATGATTTGTGACGCCGTCGGGTCACTGTCATTAGGGTTTCGTCTTGGCCACGTTAGTCTTGCGACGGCTTCACCTTATGCTTGTGACGCCGTCCCCTTCAGTCTCTGACGTCGTCTGGATCAAATCTAGGTCGTCTGAGTTGCGACGACCTACTCTTTTAAAACCTGAAGCCGTCACTTGTAAATAAGCAATTTGGCTACTGAGCCGTCACAAAAGTGGTCCGACGGCGTCGCAGATAACACCTGACGCCGTCACCTTCAGTTCCAGCAGCCTGAGTGTCTCGATTCTTGACTTTGACCATTTTCTTCGTATATTCACGCCTTTTCGTCCGAATAAGTGTCATTCCAGCATTTTGCCTTCAAGATACCTAAAAAGTGAAAAGGAACGATATTAAGTAATAACGGATACAAAAGTGATCAAATAAGGGCTTAAACGACCCCTCAAAAAGGTACATTTTAAAACCTTATCAGTCGGCACCTTCAGCCCATCTGGCATGTTATAGTCTCTGATTCGTGCGGTAAATGGCGAAGCCACCAAATTGCGTATCCTCCATTCCGTCTCTTTGAACATAAATGGCTCTCTGTAAAAAGCAGCATTGGATGTATGTTTTTGTTTTGGGATCCCATCTGGGTCATCGGTTGTCACCCTACCTCTATTTATTGGCTTTTCGGGCAGCATGGCATTTTCTGGCTTATCCTGAACTGCTCCTTCGGTCAAACCTTCAAGGTCTGTCTGCCATGGTTCTATGATAGGATGATCATCGTGGTTGGGTATTGATGTGTGGTCAACCTCTTTCCTTTTTGAGGAAAATGATGAATACATGGCATTGATTTGTTCAAAATTCTGGACCACGAACTGCATGACTGGGTTTCCGAAGGCATTTTCAGACGTGTTTTCGGGAGTATGATCAGGTGTGTGATTTTCGGTAGTGGTGTGGAAAGTGTTCGTCCTCACCGGCAATTCGTTGGGGTCAGGCTCACTTGGTCCTTCCTCCAAGGTTCCTTCCGGTACGGTAAATGGAGTTTCTTCCGCCATATGGTACTAGCTTCAAGAGTTGGTGGGAATTATTTCAGTCCCACAGATGGCGCCAAATGATGATACCAAAATTAGCAGGTCCGTGAATGGGGTCCGTGATGTCGAACGAGCGAACCTGGTTATCTGTATCACTCAAGAAAGAAAAGCCACGTTAGAACTTATCCCGGGGTTTTGCCCCGGGATTAAGCTCTGACGCTCAAGTGAGATGATATCATAATTATCGAAAGCATTTACTATAGAAAGAAAATTAAGCTATTGTATTTAAGTTGTGTCCTTTGGCAACTTACCTGCCATCCTTTTATAGGCGAGTAACGAATCAAATCTTGAAATCGGATAAGAAGCGAATATATATGACACTCGAATATATTCTCTGCCATATTCTCTGAGAAAGGGAAGGAAAATAGCTTGCCCTGTTTGTTGCACCTTAGGAATGGAAACATGGGGTACTCATTCCATTCCCAACCCTGAGTTTTGATTCTTCAAAAAAAAAGGGAGAAAGCTGAGAATAAAAAAATAACAAAGTAGTCATTCTCCGTCCTTATTCCGTATGAATCGAAAATCTCAAACATTATCACCACCGTCAAATTATAATTAATTCCGATTATAAAGTTTATTGCATCAATCGAACGCATCAAATCTGTGTTCTTGGTCATTACTATTTCTAAAACAAAAATTCAAGATATATTTCTGTTTCATCTTGCTTGTTATGTATATTATTTTTTTTGTATCTTAGTGACCATCATTAACTGGGTTGCGCCTATTGTGTTTACACAATCTTGTTGATTTTATGTTTGAGAAAAAAAAATAAAGAGCATGTTTGTATGATTTTCGTTCATGATCAATTGAGCAGTTGAATTTACACGCTTGCTTTCACAATCGCATTGTTGCATTTAAAAGTAAGGCTTTAATAACCATTGAAGATGGTATGGTGTTCACTGATGTCATCTAGTGCATGCCATATGTTTGACAAATAATGTATCTAATTATTAAGTTTACCTGTTTTTCTTTTTTTGGCGAAGGGTTAGTTTCCTTTCAATTTTATGATATTGGACAAGCAACATACATGAGAGTTAAGTGTTGCCGCCACTCACACGAACCTAAGATTCAACCTCTCGAGGATGGTGCCACTTTGATCATGTGCTAGAGGGGATTAATTTGTATCAGCACCCATCATGAAGTGTGTATGATAAATGAACATAGATGTTGCCTTGTAATGGAAATCATTGTTATTTTTTAATAAAAGGTTATTGTTTGGCTCAAATGCAATATGTTGGTTAATACTTAATTTAGCTCGTAAGTACAAATGTGTAATGTATATCGTGATAAAGTGGCCACTTTATATGAAAACCACATGTTGTATATGAGTTTTATGGTAAAAAAAACAAAGTTTCGGAACAAGTTGCGTCTTTCAATTGCATTCGCACGTTACGAGTTACGACCCAACCATATATGTAATACGCATGAAACCATTTTCAATAATCAAATGGTAATTCCATTAATTAGATACTTTTCCATTCCAATACATAACGCAACCAAACACGAGAAATGTTCTTCCCGTGTCGATTCTATGGTTCAACCAAACAGATGAATCAATCATCTTTCTACAGATCTATTCTCTTTCTCTGCAATTCCTTTCTCTGCTCTGTTTCCATTCTCAACCATTCAGTCGTACCAAACGTCCCCTTACATCCTATCCGAGTATTTGTCATTTGCTCAACTAGTGCAATTGGGAATTTATTGTCATGAAGATAATTTGTTTTACCAACTTGGAGCATTCATTTGCAATGTTTTCAAACCCGGGTCGACCCAGCCAGTTCAACCGGTCGGACCGGTGCCCGGCCACAAAAAGGGGTCAAAAATACTCGGGTTTCTAAAACCGGGTTAACCGGTTAGACCCGCCGGGTTTTGAGTGACCCGGGTCTTGAAACCCGACCGGGTTTTTTTTTTCAAATTTTTTTTATAAAAACCGGGTTGACCCGTGTAGACCCGGCGGTCGAACCGGTTGACCCGGTGGTCGAACCAGTTGACCCGGTCGAAAAAAATAAAATAATAATAAATGAAAAACCGGGTTGACTCGGCGGTCGAACCGGTGCCCGATGACTCGACCAGGTTGATTAAAAACCCGGTTTCTAAAACATTGTTCATTTGACATACATGTAACTTATTCACATGCATAAAAATATCACTTTATTTTTTAATTGTATAGTTTAGTTATTTTGCATACATGTAAACGTGCATATATGAATTTGTTAGTATAAATGTATTTTGCATGCAAGTTCCGAGCATGCATATGTTTCTCGCGTATGTGCTGTTATGTCCCCGAGCGTATATACGCCTTTTGCATATATACGTTATTACCCAAAACAGTATAAACTTAAAGTTGGATATTTTGGAGAAGGAAACAACAGAAATTTGGTTACCGGAAATGAAAAAAAAAAAAATCTGTAAATAAAAACCTGTAAAATAATTGAGAAAGTTACTGGTAAAAGAAGACAAAACTGTTAGCTTATGCACAATATTCAACAATGGTTATGAACAGAAAAAAGAAGTTAAAAGTGAATATGTTGAAATGAACAAAAAATATAGACTAGTAGTTATGTTGTATCACCTTCTTTCTCTTAGACTCCCGTTGTTCATAACTTCAGATAAGATTATGGGCGATGACATTGAATTCGTACCACTTGAGGCAGTTGTAAATGTAGTCGTAGTTGTGTTTGTTGTTGTATTTACAGAGGACGTAGGTTCATCGTCACCAAAAGTGTTGGTAATATCATTGAAATCCCAATCTGTCAAATAACTAGGCTTTGTTGTGACAGCACTAATCTCAACATCACCTGAAAGCATTGCTATCACACGGGACATTGCTGGTCTTAATGATGGTGATGCTTGAACACACATAAGGGCCACACCTATCATACGCTTAGCTTGCTCCTCATCAAAAGATGTCAAAGATGGATCTATAAGGTCCAAAGGCCGGCCAATTTCGTATAGACTCCATGCCTGGAAATACCATAAAACTTATTTCGTTATTACATATCAAATTACAAAAGTTATTTTCATTGTAGGCCAGCGTGCATGATGATTATACATGGCTGTATTTTATCTCAAATGGGTCAAAATCAACAAGTTTAGCTATAAGATTACGGGTCAAATTGGTTGAAAGTTGTCACAAGTCTATTTTTACACGTGCAACCTCCTAGTTGGCTTCTTGCCAAGATATATTTATTATTGTTTCGATATATCCACATCGAACGCATAAATAAGTTTGAAAATATTTCATACTGGACAGGTCAACCCACATGTAACAAACATGACCCGTTCTAACCCAGTTACTTACCCATTGAAGAAGATACTTTTGCTCAGAATCCAGTTTATCGTCATAATTTGGCCTTCCACTAAGAATCTCGAGACAAACAACTCCAAATCCAAAAACATCAGCCTTTGATGTTAGATGCCCACGCATTGCATACTCTGGTGCAAGATAGCCACTAAATAGGAGCAATTATAAAGGATTAGCTTGTTACTTAACAAATTTAAGGCGCGTCTTTATGAAGGTTGAAGGAACTCACATAGTTCCTGCAACTCGTGTACTCATGTGGGTTCTTTTATCATCATATAGTTTTGCTAATCCAAAATCTGATATTTTGGGGCATAATTCTCCGTCAAGCAAGATATTACTTGCTTTGACATCCCGATGCACAATTCTAGGCCTCGATTCTTCATGAAGATAAGCTAGTCCTTTTGCTGTTCCCAAGCATATATTGAAACGCGTTGGCCAGTCAAGGCGCACATCAGTTTTCCCTATAAGATATCAAGATAATAAGATAAGTAGCGTTTGATATGATGACTAAGATCACACGATAGGCTGATATTTCTTTTCATGATTTTAATTTAGAAAATATTATCACAATTGAAAATATGGTGATGGACAGGATTACTCGTGTTTATACTTTCCATTTTCCGTTGCTTAATCATATTCGTCCAAAAGACGATAGCATAAGAGTTATAGGGAGCACAACTGTCGGGTTGGGTTATGGGTCCAAAGATGCTACCTTTGTGCAGCTAGAAACAGGTCAGGCAGTTGACCCGGAACACCTTTTGTCTATTTGAAGTGTGTCAATTATGATGAGTAAATTTAAATTATTTCTTATTATAATAAATCTTTTTGTTCAGAATATGTATATTTTAATAATAAAAGATCATCAAGGTATATAAATAATTTTCATACCAAATAGTGCCTGATCTAGGCTTTTGTTTTCAAGATACTCGTAAACCAAAAGTCTTCTAGCTCCATCAATACACGAACCATGCAACTTCACAAGGTTCCAGTGTTGGACAGCCGAAATGGTTGAAATTTCAGTTATAAACTGACTCCTTCCATGGTGTGATGCTACTGAGAGTTGCTTCACGGCTACTACACTTCCATCATTCAATATCCCCTGGGACAAATAAGAGCTAGTTAAGATATTTTTAGCACAAAACTCACAAATAATTATGATCGTTTAGTTCAAACTGCATTATTGACAGCATAAAAGATCCCCCGAAAATAAGTCTAGTAACAATAATTTGAAGTCCCAATGCATTTTTTATTATGTTTGGTAAAACGCACATCTCCCCAGATATGATACAGAAACGTTGTAATATCAAACCTTGTAAACTGGTCCAAAACCACCCTCTCCGAGCAAATTTGATGGACTGAAATCTGAAGTTGCAGATTTTAGTTCCGAATAGGTATAAGTATTTACTTTGGGCCCCATTCCAAGAAATTCTGCAAAAAAAGATAATCCAAATAAAACAAGGAAAAAGGTAGAATTCCCTCCAAAAGAACAAGAAGGAAGAAAGAAAACGATAAGAAGATATTGTGGATATATAATATTACCATCTTCTTCCCGATGTTTTGACTTCCTTTTCATGTATAAACCAAAAACTAAGAGAAGAAGGCCAACAGACGCCACTCCAGCTACGATACCAATGATCATTCCAGTTTTGTTTGATTTGCTCTTAACCTTAAAACCTGAAAATAAAACAATCAGCAACTAATAGAATCAAAATTAATAAAGGGTCCTTTGCATAACATACCAACTACTTTTTTATTTGTCCCATTTTTGCCATTGTTCCTTTTTTTCTCTACATCTGAGTCATATAAATAGGGTTTTTTGTCCCGCTTTGCTCATTTCAAGATTACTAAATCAACCAAGCAGGACATAAAGCCATCTTTTAATAACTAAAACAAGACAGAAGAATGTTGGTATTTTATGTATGTCTATATTTTGGTACCAGGAGAAACTCTGATGGCAGAAATTAGAGGTCCATAATCTCCTTGTTCTGGTATGCAACAGGTTCCCTTCCCAGCCCAGAACAAATGAATCTCGAGATGATTTTGTGTCACAGTAACACTGAAATCCTTAACAAGAGCCCTTCCAATACCACCAGCCTCCTTTGATATATCGAAGTCCCTCTGTCTACGATTTCCCTATAGAACATCAATGAAGAAATTTAGATATTTTAATACTCCGTACTACCTAATAAAGTCACTCATCTCATTATTAGTAGCTATGTTCATTTACAACTTCATCATATGTCAGATTTTTTTAGCTTCAGTTTCCACAGTAAGTTTAAAACACGAGAACGGAATTTAAGCCATCTTTAAGCAAATGGAAAAACGAATGCTTTTCTGTCCTTCAAAACTTTTTTATATATAATAAGAGTGTTATTTTTATGATTACAACCTCTTCGACCCATTTGACCTGTTCCTTTTTTAAGTCAATTTTTTCTTCAACTTGTTTTAGAAAAAAAAAACACAACCCAAACTAACCCATTTACTAGTAAGCGGGTCAAAAGTGCCACCTAAACTTCAAGACAATAAGATGTCTGGTTTAATAAGTAGCTGAACCAATCAGTGAATCACAACTAAGTTGATAATCAAGATGTAAATAAGGCCAACCTGAATGTAAATATCAAAAACACGCCTCCCATGGCCCTGCCACGTGTTTCTACTTCGGTTAAAAACTGTCTCCGCAAAGAAAAGGCTTATAGTATAAGGGCCATTTTGTAGTCCTAAACCATAGTATCTAAGGGATCCCGGAGACTTTCTTGAAGTTCTGAAAAGCTCTGGATATCTTGTGTTGTCGACTGGAATTGTAGTGGATGATATAAATGATGGGTCATCTCGGTCAATGACAATACCACCATTACTCACAGCCCATTTGTCTTGATTTAAATAATAGGAGGCTGGTCCAAGGGCTGTTGAGTTCTCAGTCTCGAATAAGATGTCATTAGCAGACCTCATTTGTGAGCCACCACATTTGATTGCAAAGCTGGTATCTTTAGCAAGCAACAAAGATCATCATCAATCGCCATGTCATCACTTCTGAACAGATCTGATGAGTATAAACTCTTTGGAGGATAACTCGTTAATGTATAGAAAAACAAAGGACTTACAAGGATTTGTGCTCCTGTTGCAAGGGAAATCTCGTTGGAGACAATTTAATCCTGGGAAAATACTGCATATAAAGATGCAATTATTTAGAATAGTAGAGCATACTGCAAACCAATTTTTAATATTTTGACTATTTAAGCTTTAATTCGCAAGGTTTGCGTCCCTTTACTGGTCGTTCTGAGGCGTTTTTCCTGTGACGGAAAAAAAAATGTTTGTCACTTAAAAGGTTACCTTATGTTTGTGCTGTCAAATTTGAAGTTATTAGCCACCAAATTCCTGAAAGAAAAGAAACAAGCATTTCAGTATATAGCAAAGTTAAAAGCCAATGTGTTACATGAGATAGTATGATTAAAGCAAAGAAGAAACCGCACAATTGCAGATTAGGCATTGACCATGTTGGAATCACCCACCGAGGAAAGGATCCTGATAGTTCATTGTATGAAAAATCTCTGCAAACCAAAATTCCATTAAATCAAGAAAATGAAAAACTAATAGGTCATTTAAAGAGCATTACTCACGCAAAAAACAATTTACATGTTCTGAAGATTCACACTTTTGTCAGGAAGAAGAGAGCCAGATAAGCTGTTGTTTCCAAGAAACCTGATATGTCAAGCACAATAAGATAAGAATGTGAAGGAGAAACAATCAACTCTATCTCATACTGAAAGGGATGGTATAATGATAACTTACAAGGAAATGAGGGAGGTCATGTTCATTAATGTTTGTGGAAGTGAACCATTTAAATTGTTGAAACTTAAATCCCTGTCGAGAGAACAAATAGCGCATGAATACATGTGTATAGACTTCTGTAAAGTTATCTATTAAGATTATGCATGAAATGAAAACTTACAGTATAGTTAGATTTCTCAATCGAATAATGTCACTTGGAATAGGACCAGAAACTAATGCATTTCTTATAATTCTAGTCAAAACATAAGAGATTATGGTTAGCAACTCGATATATTTTTAAGAGGTGCATATATAGACTTGCATGTCAAAGAGATAAGTGTGTCTCACAAGTTTTCTAGGTTCCTCAAGTTGACGATGAAATCAAGAGATGAACTAACGTTCTGTAAATCACTTATTCGCCTATACAATTTCATTTGTAGAATCAGTTCATGTACTTGTACAAACCCAATAGAGAAAAAGTATGAAACTCACAAAGAGGTCAATGAGGTCAAATTCGAGAAACTAGCTGGTATAGGGCCTTCAAAATTATTTCCTTGAAGTCTCCTATAAAATCAAATAACATCTTCAAATTAGTAATTACAGTTGTAGCTCACAATTCTGCATCATTTCCCACGATGAAGAGCCAAAATAGGTGCGTGTTAAAACGGATAATTTTTAGTATGGGTCAAAAAGGTAAATGTAAGGTTGGCCCACAAACTCTTTTTTGTCAATATAATTACTAATGTGTTACGTAATTATGACTGTCAGAACAATATTATTCCAGTATTTATCTAGCAATTCCCCTTTTAGCTAAAGTTTTTGGTTTGACCCGTTTGAGAGAAACCACAACCTAAATTGACCAAATTGCCACCTATAACTGTAACCATTCTTACTCACAGTTGCAACAATTTTGTCCAGTTGCCTATAAAAGAAGGTATCTTTCCAGAAAATGGGCTGTCTGACGCCCACCTAAAAATCAACAAGGTAACCGATGGTAAGCAAGTATAACCTGAAACTTCAATACTAGATATATAAATATCCAAGTGACAGAGAAATAAGTACATGACACGCATATTTTGGAGGTTGGCAAATGTTGGGGGAATCTCGCCACCGGCACCACAACTGTCTAGGTATCTGCAAATATGATTCAGCTTCTAATCAGATACTAGATTGTATGTTTTTTACTTATTTACTTCAGAAGTGTGTGTGCGCATTATAATTCTCTTATAAGAACCTACAGAAATTCCAACTTCGGTAGGTTCCCAAGTTCTGGGGGAAGAGTGCCTGAAAAGTTATTTGAACTCACAGCCCTGCAACATAACAGACAACACCATAATGTGACATATACTAATAACCAATTTTGACTTATGAACAATGAAAGACACTAATTTTAACTTTTGTATAAACCATGTCACACGTCGAACCGTTAATTTTTTTTAATTCATTAAATATATGCTTCTACAATTATATTCGTGTGGCTACCTAAACAGAAATTTGCCATTTCGTCTAAATATACAACGGTCTACTTGCTTACACAAATTTTTGCATACATGACAACGTTAAAAGGAACTCACAGCATTGCTAGTTCTTTAAGGTTTCCAAGCTCCTTAGGTATTGTACCAAAGAACTGATTGTGAGCAAGAGATCTGTTACGACAACAGTGAATAAAATTCATCTTACAGATATTAATCAAAATAATAAATTAACAATATCTTACACTTACAATATCACCATTGCAGACATATTTCCAAGGAAGGTAGGCAGGGTACCAGTGAACGCGTTCTGATCAAGTTTCCTGCAGCCCATATAGTAAATGCATATCATCACATCTGTCATAAGAAAATTGACCATATATCTAAAATTTCAAGATAAAAACAAAATTCATACAATACTGCGAGATAAGTTAGAGCAGCAATTTCTTCAAGTATAACGCCTTGCCGGTTAAGTTGACTGACTTTCCTGAAAAAAAAATGTAGATTTTATGATTTTTATAATACTGCATTTAGAGCAAACAGTTTTGTAGCGTTTGCGAAAAATGTTTTCGATATTATCCTATTTTTATCCCACTTAATACAATTCCCTAACTAATCTTCATACTGATTTTAAACCTGCTTTTGGTGAAGTGTTTGTTTCAATAAAAAATAAGCAGATAAACAGTTTCATCCAAACACTGAAAGCCGATTGATGAGCACTTAAAATTAATCCCAAACAGTCAAACACCTTCAAAATAGAGCAACTAAATCAAGATAACGAAAGACTTACAGTTTGGTTATATGACAAGTGGTGTTACTGTCAAATGTACAATTGCATTCTATGGATGGGTTGTTGTAAGCCTCGTCAAAATCTAGTCCAAGTGCTGTTCCGGTGCATGGTTCTCCACTTATGTTCCACAAATTCCTCGGAATTTGAACGTCCCATTTTTGAAATATCGTATTTAACGCTCTCACTGTTCCATTGAAATGGAGGATGATGGTTTATTGATCATTGATGCATGGTTTGAAACATAAAGTTGATATGTTTAGCAGATAGAGAGTCATAGTGAGTCTGATCAGTTGACTTGCAACGATAAATTTACCTAAAGTAGTTGATAACCGGATATATAGAATTTAGCAGAGAGGTTAAGGTTCTGTTGAAAGTTATCTGTCCTGTTTTGAAACTGATTAATTACGGTTTTTAAGTTGCGGATAATTAATTTATTCAGTCTTAAGAGCACGCTGAAACTAAATCTAAAAATTTGAGAATCTAGAGGTCAAATAGTTAGTTTTGGATAACCAATATCCAAGTAAAGCCAACATATTTGATCTGTTGTCGCTTTTTTAGAGGTATTACACATGTGATTGTTTGAATATATCATACTTTTTCAAACAGTTAAGCAGACGCTACCGTATTATTACAACCTCAACCAGCATAAGGCACAGCCAAATACCACCTCTTTAACTGACTATTTCATATCAAATAATCACAACGCAGACGCAGCATGAATGAAGGAAAAAAAACGCCACACTATTTATTCGTTAATATTCATTGTTTTATTTCACCAGGACAACAGTGTCTATTTGTTAGCTAAAGGTCTAAATGAGTTAAACTAGACCATTGTTACTTATGAATGAAAGTGAATATATTTACCAAAATTTCAAACCAAACATTTTTAGCATCTAGATCATTTAGTAAATTCTAGCTCGAAAATCTCCCTTCTAAGCCTTTGGTGGATTAGAGGAATCATCGATGAAAGTGTAACTTACTTACACGACAAATGCTAGAAGTATGTATTAGACCAATCCAGTAATAAAAATATTCAACTTTACAGGTCTAAACCAGAATAGCATAATAAATAAACTATGTAACACATGTCAAAAATATCACATCATATATCATAGCTATCTACAAAACTTATATGAAGACAAATGTGTATGTGAGGTTCAGTCAAATGAACTACTTTTGTAGTTCATTCGTATCATTGAATTTTTAGTTCTGAAAATAGACAGATATTTAATGATGGAAGAAAATACTACAGATGTCGATACATTGCGTTTTGACAAAGACACGACACATTAGCGGCTGCTAGTACCATCAAGACTCTTTCACATGGTCTAAGATACCACATTTTGTATATATCTATTTCGATTAAAATACATTAATAAAGTCATAAAATTTTAAAAAAACACTACATTAATCATTATCATTATAGAGATCTGATACATTTTTACAGACATGTAAAAATGCTTGAGGGGTAAAATATGTTACTAGTACTTTGTTTTATCGATGTTTTGAATGCTTTTAGATATGACCAACTATGGATTTGGTAATCTTAAAATCATTGCAGCGCAACACACGCTTGTATAAAATATCGTTCTGATATGAATCAGTAAACATGATGGCTAACGTAACTAGTAGCGTGTTTGCAATTATAAAATCTGCAAATTGGAATTACATTAATAATTCTCCGCTAAAGAAAATCAATATTTATGTTAAAAGCTGTTAAATGTCTTTTTCCAAATACTTTTTGGAGTTTTAAAGTATCCACATCTAATCTAACCCCACAATATAAAAAGGTCAATAACTTGCTAAAAATAAAGTCGCCAGCTTTGACCACCAAAAATTGATTCCTAAATTCTAAGTCTCTAGTCCCAAACTATTTTCACCTTGTATTTTCCAAACTAGATTCACGCCCTCTGAGTTCTAGTTCCTACGCGTTTAAGGTTAATTTACGGCATCTTCTACAGTTAAATACATATAAACACATACATTTTGTACCAAATTTCAAGGTTGTAACATGTGATCACTAAATTAATTGTAAATATTAGCAGTCTTGAATTGTTTAACACTCTAAAGTGTTTTTATCTTATCACAACATAGATTTGATTACAAAAAAGTTAGTTTTACCTAATAGAGCTGGTTTAGGAAAGGTACGGAAAAAGTTAAAAAAAATATTCCCCACTTTTGGACTATTTAAGCCGGCAGCTAGGCAGAAATGCAAGCAACATCCATACAAAAAGTTGTAGTGTATTATTATTATTACTACTCCGTCCCAAATTAATAATTTCCGTTCTTTTTAGGATGTTCCAATTAATTTGTCAACTAATAAAAATAGATAGGGAAGTTTGATCGAGTTTACCATATTACATTTGGTTGAAGTTAATATTACAAACTTTGAAGGTAAAATTGTCATTCCGCAAAAAGTAAGAGAGATAAAGCAGTAATAATAATGTTTTTTTCTGCAAAAAGGTACGAAAATTAGTTTTTAATAAAATGATCCACTTTTGGACTATTTCAAGCCGGCAAACCAGGCAGGTATGCAAGCAACATCCATACAAAAAGTTGTACATACACCTAATTTACATTATTATTAGAGTAAATTACACCGTTCGTCCTTGTGGTTTGCGTTGACCGCAGGGTTTAGTCCTTTGACCAAAAAAATTGCACCGTACGTCCTTAAGTGTGAAACGTTATGCGCCATTAGTCCTTTGACCAAACGACGTTAAGTTTGACCGTTAAAAACCCATCATGTGACTTGCACATGAGGGTAAATTCGTCATTTCAAGACCATAAGGACGAACGGTGTAGTTTATGTGGATAAGACCCTTTTAAAAACCTCAGTTAACTGACGTTAGTGGGAATTGGTGGGCCCAGATGGACGGAGGGACGAATGGTGCATAACGTTTCACACTTAAGGACGTACGGTGCAATTTTTTTGGTCAAAGGACTAAACCCTGCGGTCAACGCAAACCACAAGGACGAACGGTGTAATTTACTCTTATTATTATTATATACTAATGTGTGTTCAATTATACTAATAACAAATATAATTCGGCTAACGCAACTAAATGACCTTATTGCTTATCAAAACAACTTATTTTAATATAAGTAATTATAGTCATAAGCTCAAAATATAAGATCATCACCTAAGGGGTGTTTGTTTAAGCTTATTTATGGGCTTATATAAGCTTATTATAACATAATATACTCCCTCAGTCTCAAATTAATAGTTCACGTTTCCTTTTCGAGATGAACTAATTTATTTGTCCACTACTAAATATAGATAAGTAAGTTTGATCGAGTTTACCATATTACCCTCGTTTGAAATTATTATTACAAACTTTAAAGAATAGAAATTAACTAATCAGTTAAAAAGATAAAATTGTCATTCTGCATGTTTTTTGTCGAGGGGACAATTATTTGGGACGGAGGGAGTAATAAACATATAAGCTAATAAGCTCAAAAATAAGCTTAAACACACACCACCTAAATCTCAATAAGCCAATAAACACATAATGCAAATATTCCTGAATCCAAACAAGCAAACTCTACTGTAATTAAATAAGCAATTTGCTAGAATTTGATCAAATAAGCTAAAATTCAACTCAATTATCACAATATCAATCAAAATAACCTCAAACTGAATCAAATAAAAGCTAAAAAAAAGTACCTTCAGAAGGATCAGTTCTCGCAGTTTGCGCGTCCGAATTTCGCAACAACGCGAAGCAGATTACAATGAAAATGAACCGGAAACACATGGTGTTAGTTTGTTTCCGGTAATTGAAAGCAAATTGAAGAAAGACAGTGTGGAATTGAAATGAAATGAATATAAATATGGGACACTGTCTATCTGTCTGTTATACTTATGTATAGAAAGAATATTTTTCTTTTTTAAATTCTTATAGAATTTTTTTAAAAAGTTGATGACATAGATTGATTGAAGACTAGAGGCAAATTTTGTTGTTTGGGCTCCCACGTGTGGAATTTTTGGGTTATTGGCCCATTATGAAGGTGGTGGTAACACTTAGGTCAGGTTTGGCAACAAGCATTTGGAAGCATTTAGGAGCGATAAGCGATAAGCGACAAGCGGTAAACATTTTAAATGAAAAGCTTGTTTGGTAACACCTCAACAAGCGTTTGAATATTGTGTTACCGCTCCAATCTAAATGCTTCTTGCATAAGCATTTCAGAATTGCTTCAAGCATTTGGTTTATGAAATTACATATATACCCTCATTTGTTTAATCATTTATTTTATTTTAATGTCTAAATGACTTTTGTCGTAATTTTACACTTTATAGTTACTGCTACAGCTACGTTACTAAACACGTTTTTTAAACAAACAACTACTGTTTACTGCTTACTGCTTACTGCTTACTGCTTACTGCTACTGCTTACAGCTTACTGCTACTGCTACTTGTCGCCAAACATAGCCTTAGACTGACTATAAGATATAGAGAAATGATACATGGACCTAAACTTAGACCTAAAACCACTTGGCATCATATTTATGTGTTGTGAAATAAGTTGGTCTCTGTCTGCAGTCATCAGGATGCTGACACTTGGTTTTAGGTATAAGTTTAGGTCCATGTATCATTTCTCTAAGATATATGAGTGGTCAGAGTTTATGATCATTAGATCGTCAAAACTAAAAGTGTGTCTAAATTTGACTAGGCTCTAGGAACGAGTTGGATTGAATAAGACCACCCGTCATAGCATTTTGAAGATGCGTCATGCCTTACTACACTCACCAAATTGTACGCGTTTTTGGGTTGAAAAGCAAGAATTGGTTAGAGGTTTGGTTTGTGTGTGTATTTATTAAATGGATTTTGTGGGGTATGTTTTGGTTGTGAAGTTGGTTGTAAAGAGAAAGCTGAGTTGGTGTTGAAGTGGTGATGATGAATGCGATCATGAGGCTTACTTATTACACTTAGGTAGTGTTTGATAACAACTTAATGTGTCTTAATTGAAAAATAGGCAAGTTAATTAAGTCATCAAATGGATGTTTGTTTAGTGCTTAAAACTAACATG
This sequence comes from Chrysanthemum seticuspe, assembly GCA_019973895.1. Taxonomy (NCBI): domain Eukaryota; kingdom Viridiplantae; phylum Streptophyta; class Magnoliopsida; order Asterales; family Asteraceae; genus Chrysanthemum; species Chrysanthemum seticuspe. The sequence goes on from BPTQ01000008.1 coordinate 24,710,108, forward strand.
TGACTTTCTGGAAAAAGCCAAGAAGATGAGGGCCTACAAATTAAGTCATCTTTTTTTTTCTAATTTTACATGTTTAACCTCTCACTTCTTAACTTTATTTCAAATAAAAGGGTATAACAGTAATTTTTACTAATTCAGACACTTTATTCAGCACACAAAACAAACAACTATTTATTCATCTACAAACAGACATCATATATCTAGACAGACACTTTAATTTAACAGGACTTAATAAAAAAACTAAACAAACAGGCCCTTAGGTAGTGTTTGATTGCGACTTAATTAACATAATATGAAAAAAGCTGAATTTATTAAGTCATATGAAAACTGTTTGTTTGTGACTTAATAGAGAAAAATGACTGAAAATATTAAGTAATAAATCTGAGGGTGTTTGCATTAAGTCATCTTTTAATTAACCGTGACTTAATATAAAATTTTAACAAACAAACCCTTAGTCTAATGCTGAATTCGAGTTGGATAAAAAAAATGGACTAGTTAAATTAAATTGCAAAAACCTTCTTTGTTTTTTTCTAGTTATTCTTTAGTTTTGAAAGTGCACATGCAGTTTTTGTAACAGTTTTCGGTCCACATTTTATACCTAAAAAAAGTTGAATGAATCGTACCCTTGTGTCGGCCTTGTTTCTACTAACAACAACGAGTCATATACTTGTGAACTATGTTTTAACATTCATAAGGATAAGTATGTATGAGATTTTCATATACAAGATGCGTTTTCGTAATATGCCGTTTAAAGGTTCAGTTTCATTAAATACCACAGCATCTTTGTTAGCATTCTTGGCAAGGTCACGAGTTTGATTCAGGTAAGATTATATTTTGGCCTTCTTTTATCTTATGTGTTTACCCTTTTTTCCAATTTGAAATAACTTTATATTCTTGTTAAGTAAAACTATGTTATAAAAAATCAGTATTTTACGAAAATGAACCCCATTAAATTTGAATATATTATTATAGTTAGATTTTAGAGCTTTTCACGAAAATGAACTATAATTGATACCTGTTTACGAAACAGGTTCTCGCACAGAGTATTTACGAAAATATACTTTCCAATGTTATCCGTTGGATCTCTTAAAACATAAAATCCCAACACTACACGTGTATTATGCGATTTCCGGGGCGAGGGAAAATTTTTCGGGGCGAGTGAAAATTTTCTGAAGAAAAAGAGTATCCGAGGCACGAGGTTCTTGGTGAGAGGCTAGGCGTGGCCGGGGCGAGATGTGGGTTTGGCCGAGGAAGATTGGTGCCTGGGCGAGAGGCTAGGCGTGGCCTGGGCGAGATGTGGGTTTGGGCGAGGAAGATTGGTGCCTGGGCTAGAGTCTGGGCGTGGGGCGTGGGCGAGAATGAATGGTGTTGGGCGTATGGTGCTGGGCGAGAGGCGGTAAACGAGGCGGGTTCTAGGCGAGAGCTTGATATTGAAGGTTGAAGTATGTGTTTTAATGTATAACCTGTAACAAGAAAAGGGTTTCTTGAGTTATATCTTTTGTGGGTTTGAGTGATGTTTAACTGTCTAGAGAAAGACAAGAGGAGTTTGGTAAGGTGGTTTATAATGATAAATGATGCTTGAGAAAATTTTAGGGATGATGAAAGATAGAAGCAAACTATGGAAAACTATAAGTTGCAATTTTCCGGCGAGAAAGGGAAGGGGCATCTTGATGGAGAAGGTGAAGTGATAATGAACTTGATTGGTCGAGAGCATTGATTTTAGACTTTTAGTTTTGTTATTTTCCTCAAAGTGTCACGTGAGGTGTTTCATAGAAAACTTCATCTCAATTAATCTTTTATTTATTGTGATCGTGACATCTTTTGGTCACTTTGGTAAAGTATATGAAAAAAGTTCAGTTTCGTAATATCACTTTGGATATGGATTATTTTGGTAATTTGCTTTAGATTTTATCATCTTATATAAATGCATAGAGCAATGGACCTTACAACACCCTGAACCTGAGAGCGCCTCAACATCGTAGTGATTGAGAGCAAAGAAATACAGTGTGGAAATGAATAAAAATGGACAGTGGTGTTTATGTATTTATGTATGAGAAATACTTTATATTATTGTTAAGGTGCAGTTAAAAGTGGTTGACTATAAGTCTATAAGAGCAATCCCAATGGTAACGCCATAACGGCGTTAAATCATCAATAACGGCGTTATGGCCGTTATACCCATTGGGAGCTCGGCGTTAACACGGAGAATGGAGCCCGGCGTTGCTTTGGCAACGCGCGTTAAGGGGAGGAGAAAAAAAAAAAAAAAAAAAAAAAAAAAAAATTTTGAAAAACTTACACAATTAGTCCCTCAACGTCTAGAAATTCAAAAAAATTTACAAAAAACCCCCTTAACGGCTAGTTTTTAAAAAAAAAAAAAAAAAAAAAAAAAACATTTTTTTACCACTATAAATACCCAACCAAAACTCTATTTTTTTCACACTTCCATTCAAACTTTATATACTTCCTCTTTACACTTTCATATTTCAAAAATCAAATTCGTTCACAATGGATCCAAATCAAGCTGGTGATATTCCCCTGTCTTGGTCAGACGTTGATGACCAAGAGGACTTCCAATTTATGGCGGCCGCGTACGAGTATCACCTTCAGTTGGAACAACAAGAGGGTATTGAATCTCAACATCCTAGTCGTTCTCGTACCCATGTATATCGTGAACGTGAGCTTGCAGAAGAACGTCTGCGCAACGATTATTTCGTACAAGGTTGTAAGTATTCAAACCGGAATTTTCGTAGAAGATTTCGTATGAGCCGGAAACTATTCCTGCAAATAGTTGAAGGTATTGAATCTTATACTTCCGATAATATTCCAGATCATTTTACCTTCTTTAGGCAAACACCCGATTGTACGGGTCGAATGAGTATAAGTGCTCTAATGAAGTGTACGTCTGCCATACGCCAATTGGCGTACGGCACCTCACCCGATGCATTTGATGAATACTTGCAAATGGGTGCGAGTACGTCACAATTATGTCTTGATAATTTTAACAAATGCATTATTGATTTGTTTATGCCGGAGTATTTAAGAAAACCAACATGGGCCGACATTCAAAAAATTTATCAACATCATGAAGAAAAACATGGTTTTCCGGGAATGCTTGGTAGCATTGACTGTATGCACTGGGAATGGAAAAATTGTCCAGTGGCTTGGCAAGGCCATTTTGCTAGGGGTGATAAAAAATACCCAACAATTATGCTTGAAGCTGTTGCTTCTCAAGATTTATGGATCTGGCATGTATTTTTTGGGATGGCGGGGGCAAATAACGATATCAATGTTTTAGATAACTCTCCGTTATTCGACGACCTTCTTGCTGACAATGCCCCAAAAGCACCTTATATGGTTAACGGAACTAGGTATGAACAGGGGTATTACTTGGCTGATGGAATTTATCCACAGTGGGCAACTTTCGTTAAATCCTTCACGGCAACAACTGATGCAAAACATACGTACTTTAAAAGGAGACAAGAAAGTGCCCGAAAGGATATTGAACGTGCTTTTGGTGTTCTTCAAGGCCGTTGGGGTATACTACAACAACCGGCACGTCAATTTGAAATTGCCACGATACGTAGAATCATGTATTGTTGCATTATTATGCATAACATGATTATAAAAGATCAAAAATTTGCTTTACGTGACTATAACGAACTGTGGGTGGATCCGTCAGCAAATTTGAGGCAACGAAGATGGGTTGAAAGATGTGATACGCACAGTCGTAAGGCAAAAGAAATACACGACCGACAAACGCATACCCAACTCCAACAGGACCTTATGGAGCATGTTTGGCAGAAGAATCTTGAACGACATGGACAACAACAAGAGAGCGACGACGATGAATAAGTATTTGCTATGTTTTTTTTTTTTAATTGCAGTGTGAGTGTGTGTGTGTGTGTTTTTTTTTTTATCTCGTTGTATTTTTTTTTTTTTTTTTTTTTTTCGTTGTATTTTTTTTTAGTCTCGTATTGTAATATGTTTTAAGTTTTAATGAAATGTTTGTTTTAGTTTAAAAAATGAAGTGTATGATTTAGTTTAGGGGTTGAAATTGAAAATATGAAATATTAGTGGTGTTATGGTGTTATTGGGATGTTATTGTTGTGGGTGTTTTTTGGGGATGTTAATGTTAAATGTTAAAGCTGATGTGGCGCTGACGTGGACGGTGTTATTGGTGTTATGGTGTTATTGTTGGGAGTGCTCTAACTCTATTATTGTTCAATCACGCGAATTACGAACATAGATTATGGTGTAGACGCGTGTGTGAATTTGACTAGTCTCTGAATTAGATAAAAGTGAATTTGAGAGTTAAATCAACAGAAATGGACTAGTCGAATTAAATTGCAAAAACCGTTCTAATTATTTCTTTAGGTTTCAAAGTCCACGTGCAACTTTTGTAACAATTTTTGCATATATAGCTTCCGAATTCGATGTGTTTTTTATCGTTCTTTGCGGACGGGTTACCGAATTCGTGCGTCGGGTAGTCTGGTTTTGTAACATGTAGTTTAAAAGTTCAGTTTCGTTAAATCGATGATGGAAGGCAATTTGTTAAATCCGATGCAGGAAGGTCAGTTTCATTAAATACGATGTGGTTTAAAAGGTTTTGTAATATGTGGTCGGGATGTGTTATTTCGTACCCTTATCTCACATGTTTTGTACTTTTTAACAACCTCCACTCTTCCTTTGACCTGATGTTTATAGTAAAACACATTTTTTTATCAGTTTTTGTTCCGTACTTATTTACAGTTTAATACTTTTGACTTACTAAACTTTATATTTTTTTTTTCCAAACTTTTCGTTTTACAATTTTATAATATAAAAAAATTATAAAAATAAAAAATAATAATCAAAAAAATAAAAACCAAAAAACATGAGAGGGTATTAATTGTACAAATGAGAGGTATTTATAACCTCTCCTTATATGGTCTGGCAAGGTCACAATTTCGATTGAGAAAACATTTAACATTTTTAACTTTAGCTTGCTTCTTCTTTTATATCTTTTCTTTTTATCTTATTCGTTTACTCGTTTAAAAAATAATTTTGCTTAAAACTTAAAAATCTTAAATATAAAAAACGTTTAATTCTCAAAATACCTTTTTAAAACTTAATTGTCCACTTAAAAGTTCCAAAAAAATTACCTTAAAACTATTTTTAAACCCATATCATATACATGGCAAGTTTTTTAATACTTGTCTTAATAATAATATTCTTACATAAAATTTTGAGTTAGCCAATATTACAATATTACATTTGAATTTGCAAGTGGTTTCAATTATGTGCTGACCTCATAAAAAAATATATGTTATTATGTGATACATTACTCATTTAACAAATAAGTCGCATTCATGTTCACCTCATTAAAAAAAAGTGAATTATTTTGTTAGACCTCATTTATATTCGACAATTTTAAAACCGTGTCAAAATGATATATCTATCTCAATTATATAAACAATAAAAGTTGTTGCTTAAAACATAAAAATGAATAATGTTCAATCACTAAATACCCTTTTAAAACTTAACTTTCATATTTTGTTTACTTTCTCACAAAAGAATTTAAACAATGTTGCTTAAATGAAATAGATGTCTTCCTTAATAAAAAGAGACATTTTTTATTTAATCCCAATTAATAATTTTTAAAATTAATCCACAAACACTGCTATATAAAATAGCATATTACAATTTTATTTTATTTCTTGTTATTGTGTTACTTCATAGTTAATAAACATAAATGATAAATTAAAAAAAAAAAAAAAAAAAAAAAAAAAAAAAAAAAAAAAAAAAAAAAAATTGTTGATGTTATGTTGAACAAGTTTCAAACCAAATGAGGTTAGCATTGTGATTTTTTTCTTACGTTTTTTATTTTAACCATCTATATTTTTTTCTTTCGCATTTTACATATTTATCTCATTCTTGCTCATATTTCCGATATGTATTTCAGTTTCGATATCGCAATTCTAATTATTTGACAATTTTGTTGCTATTAACGAGTACTTGTCTCATTCCGGTACTCATCTAATGTTAAGTAAAACTATGTTAAAAAAATGTGTTTACATTTACACAACACTTTCTTACAATTAAAAATACAAAACCCCATTAAATTTGTATGTCCTTTTCTATCATGGTCTCTAAGCGTGAGCTCATTTGCCTCGATGGATCCATGCCTGAACCTTCCTTCCTAAACAACCTCTATCACCAAAAACACCGGCTCATCTATCTTATAAACCTCTCAATCCTAATCGAACCCCAAACACCAGTTCATATAACGAAGTTAAATCAGGTGCTTATCAGTATCGGAATCATGATACGTGTTGTAGTGGTCGTCGGATTAAAAGTGGTTGATATATTCTGGGTTCAAGAGGATCGCTGGTAATATTGAAGGGTCGTTTACAGGGTCATTATGTCATAAAGAGGGTTCAGTTGGAAGTTCATTTGCTGATGAAAGAAGGGTCGTATGGTTCATGTGCTATACTTGGACTTTACCATCCTATGCATAGTAATTGACCTCGGGAACTGTACATTTTAACGCACAAGTAACCAATATTTAGGTGGTTTCTAGTGCGGTCAACAAAATTAATACCCCCTCCGTCTCAATATAATTGTCCACATTTTCTTTTTTGAATGTCTCAAAATTATTGTCCACTTTCCTTTTATAGTAAAAGAAAGAGAATTTAGTGGAGGAATATTCATTTTGAATGGTTGAAAATTAAAGTGGCCCCACTTTTATTAAATTGTGTGAATCTTGTCTAGTGACAATAATTTTGAGACGGAGGGAGTATCAAAAACGTCATTAAAGTCAATAAGAGGTGTGTTTATCGAGATAATTTATTTTACAAAAAAATACAATGCCACTAAATATTACTCGTATAATTTTGTTAAATTGTTTTTTGTCTTGTTAGATTATTTTGATACGAAGGCAGTAATAAAATACATTAATGTAAATACTTCCTAAATCTAAACAAGCAAATTGTAATTCAAAAACCGATTTTTTAAAAACGTTGACCCAAGAAGCTCAAACTCAAGTATCTTAAAGCTAATCAAATAAAGCTCGATTTCGATATAACAAGCTGAGCAAACCCGAAAAATTACCTTCAGAAAGATCAGTTTTTGCAGTTTGCACGTCCGAATTTCGCAACAATGCAAAGCAGATTACGAAATAAAACAATAAATAGTTTGACCGGAAACACATGGTATAAATAGTTTGTTCTTTTTTGGGTTCTATAAAATTGTTGCCTTTCTAAAAAGAAAAAATTGTTTCCGGTGATTAAGGGCAAGAGAAAGACAATGCGGCAATGAATAAAGTTTTATGTATGTGTCTAAATCTGTAATTAGTATAAAAATATTATTTTTAAAAGGTTGATTGAGGAATTATATAAAAATATTATGTATGGGTTTAAGTTTTATTGGCCCAAAGGTGGAATTATATGTTGGTCGACTATTATGTCTATATATGAGTTTAAGGTTTAAAAATTAGATAGCGAAAACTAGGGGTGGAAATAAGCCGAGTCGTTCGTGAAAATTTCAGGATCAGAGTTCGAGCCTAAGTTTGGGCTCGAGCCCGAGCTTTATATATAAAGCTCGATTAGGCTCGCGAGCCTAAACGAGCCCTAAAAATATATTCGTATATATATTTTTATACATATAACCATGTATAAACGAGCTCCATCTTAGTGTAATTAACGAGCTTTCGAGCTTTATGTCATTTCAACACGTTATATAATTTAGTCGAGCCAGAGCCGAGCTCGAGCTTTTGAAAATTTTCACGAGCCGAGCTCGAGCTCAATATATGAAGCTCGAAACGAGCTCGAGATTTTTATATATAAACCAGCCGAGCTCAAGCTTTGACAGGCTCGGGCTCGGCTCAGCTCGTTACCCCTAGCGAAAATTGAAAACTGTGTAGGCGTGTCTGAATTTGACTAGACTATAGGAACGAGTCGAATTATTAAATAAATGGTGAATTCGAGGGTTGGATCAACAAAAGTCGAATTAAATTGCAAATACCTTATTTGCCATTTATTCAAGTCGTGTGCGTAGTATTTTTAACTTCTGAAAGTGTGAACATTCTCAGTTCACTTGTTGTTTCTAACCCGTGTTGAGTAATTAAAATAAAGACTAAAATACACTATTGGTCCCTAAACTTGTCCAGGAACATCACGTTGGGACAAAACATGGCATTTTCATCATTAGAGGTCCTTTTTCCAAGTTTTTTAAGCTAAACTGATCCCTTTTGACCCCTTGACCCGTTTTCCGTTAGTCAACCACGTTATTTGTTGTCCTTTTTGTTTTTAGTTAAAGGGTATAACGGTCTTATTACTCTTCTACTTTCTTCCCTTTGTTACCAAACCATCACAAAAATACACACACATATTTCCCAAATTTGATCACTCAAACCATAGTCATCGCCGGCGCCGACGTCAACCACCGTCACTGCCACCATTCCATCCATCAAAGTGATGTTAATCAGATAAGTGACGATCATAGTCACTTATGTTTTGATAAGTATGATTTGGGTAGACTCAGACGGATGTGTGAGTCTCACATTTGTAAATCATACTGTTTGTAGAGCTCTAGCACTGGCAGATCGTTTTCATGCCACCAAATTGAAAGCTGCTTGTTTGAGATTTGCTGCTGAAAACCTTGCATGTATATTTTTATCAAGCTTGCATATACGATTGCTTCTCAACTATAGGGTGTTTGGTTTGTCGGTATGGGTTTGACAATTTCATTGCGTGTTTTATGATTAATTGTCACCAATTAAGATAATAAAAAAAGTGATTTTGCGTGTGGTTTATGATTAATTGTCAAGGTGCCGACCCTTTAGTTTGAAGCAATTAGTGTAATTTAGTAGAGCTATTGGGGGCTTTGCTTTAGGTGTAGGATAGATCATTAACGCAAACCCAATAAACCGGAGTTTTTTCGATTTCATCTTAGCACTTCTTCATGTTAATCAGGCAGGTATACTCTTTTCATCATTGTTCTAGCAATTGTAATTTTTTAGTAAATATATATTGTATCAACCACTTACTATTATTCACTTGATTTCTAAATAAATGTCCCTTTTGTGATAATATAACATGTGAAATGTAGGTATCTATTGGATTATGCTACCAAACATATCTAGAATTTGGTTACATATATTTTTCTACTACTGATCGAATGTTTTAAAACCCATTTTTTTATCGACCCGGCCGAGTGACCGCAACTCGGTTTTCTGTCCAAAACTAATGCCCAATACCAACTGCTGATTTTGGTCCATGGTTTATGCCATATGCGTGTACTTCTGCTAATTTAGAGATGAGGCTTGGTTACTTACCATTTTATAAATTCATTCTTATGTAATTTGTGTGTCGTTAACTCTTATATCACTATGTTTCCGACACCTTAAAGAGAACTATCCTTGTCTGAAATTGGTTACTTGACTGTTATGGAAATATTTCGATTTGGATACCGGTTATAGCAGCAAATTGTGATTCCTTCTAGAGTGTCTCTATTGAATATGCTTTTGCACTAGTTGCTTCTTTTATGTATATTTATTGTTGTTATTCCTTTTAGCCCCATAACACTCTATTGAATATGATTTTGCACCAAATGTGAACTAATTTATTTTTCATAGAGATCACGTTTACACTTTCGAAGTTTCGATTGTGTTTATTTTTCGCGTATAACATGCATGCATTAGTCACATAAAAAGCAAAAATGAAAATTCATTGAACTACTCTTAATGCAAGACCACACAACACTCAATTTCACATCAGCTCCATATCATTTTATTTCTTATTAATTTTCTAACCAAACACTTGTAGTATCTTAATTCTCTTATATCTATATACAGTTCAGTTGTTACTTTACATAGTTAGTACAACTTTGATATCTAGATAACAATAAATTTATACTCAAGAGTCTTGTTTAACAAAGATTGAACATCTTGTTGGAGATTCAAGTTCAGTTTGTTAATAACATACAATTGCTTTGCAACATAAGTTGGATACAAGTGTATATATGTGTTTATATTAAAATAGACTAACACAATGTTGCATAAACAAATTAAAACATACAAAGCTGATGACACATGTTCATCCGAGAATAAAACAATACTGAACAGGGTGTCTCAAGGGTAAAGCTACCACTTTCAACCTCATATTTTTTTAAAGCCTCAAATTTCTATGTTTCCTCATTTTATATAGAGTTTTATACCTCCTATTTAATAGAATTCCGGCTTTCCAGGATTTATTAATGTAGATTATGGGTGTTCAAAAGAGATACGTATTCAGATATCCGAAAATGTGATCGGAATTTATTAAAAAAAATCCCTTCCATATAGATCATCGTGGCATGAACTCAGAATTTCTTCGCTTGATTCCGCCCATACTTCAATTAAAGCTAGCTCCTACTCCTCTTTCATCGCCGTTGTTCCTTTTTTGACATTGTATAGTGAGAAAGCTCACATATACCTTTAGAAGAGATCTTATATATGATTCTCGTAAACCCTAGGAGCCTCTTTTCCTTCTGCCCAGCTCCTCGAAAACAACGTTCGACTTGCATGTGTTAAGCATATAGCTAGCGTTCCTTTTGAGCCAGGATCAAACTCTTCTTTTGACTAGACTATGAAAAATACGTGTTCTATTCTATCTGGTAGAGTCAACAGAATGGAGTTCCTTGTCTGTATCTCAAGAAAGTGCACAAACTGTCAGTTTTGAAACTCATATACAAGTTTTACAAGTATATAGATTTTTGTATATTCGGGTATATAAAACTGTCATCTGAAATTTCAAACATCCGAATTGAAAAAACCTAGCTAAAATAATGTGTCTAATATAAAACCACCATCACAAATTTCGGATATCCAAATTTGTTATATAACTAATTATTGACAAGTCTATTAAATTATTTAAATTAACAATCAAATACGAAAATGACTCATTTTATAGTTTTTGCTTTAGTCCTCAAAAAACCATAACGCGAGTCGAATGGAACACTAATATTCATCCAACCCAATGTTTTAAAAAAATAAACCATCAAAATCTAAAATACAACGATGGTTAACCGCTATATTATAGATCAATGAGTAAAATCATCTATTTGGAGGCAAAAACTGGTGTTATCAGAAAGTGACATCGACATTAGCTTATAAACTGACGACGAGTCTTCTTTTGAGTTTTTGACAAGTCTCACCATCCAAAAGATGCATATTTAGAAATTGGATTGTTGACAACCGATAGAATGAAGCAAGATGATGAAACATATGAACCTAATACAAAAAGACATGAAATTGATCCTAATACAAAGAAAAACACATGAGACTAATCAATAGATGTAGTCATATAGCATCAATCCAGGCCTTGTGTACAAAACATCTAAACTAGAGTATCTTGCGATTTGCTGTGAAATATCGGAACCACAATTGTTATTTGCCTAAATCAGTCAACAACTCTTAAAAGATATTGGTTACCCCTCTATGGCTATTCAACTAGACATGAAGGAACAAATTTTCAATGTATATTTCCATTAACTGTTACAAATGTGGGGGAAAGCAAGTTTCACATATGTTGCATATAATTGTTGAGCCAAGCAGTCTTCAATTCACGAAACTGAACCAAAAGATGTCATTTCGGGTGATTGTAAAGGGAAAAAGATTTAAGCCGCTAACAATGAACCGTTTGTCATTGATGTGGACGGATGGTGTTCACAAAATACACAACCTTATAGTGTTGTATACAGTTAGAACCCCCTCAAGTGGAGATCAAGCACCTAAGACCATCACATATTATTTGTAATTCTTATTATAGTGTTTTTGGTTAGATTTATAAGTGCAGTTTTAAAAATCAAGACTATCAAGGATAAATAGTTTGAAAAGGAAGGATTATCTATCTAAACAAAATCGAAAATGGACACTTGACATAAATTTTAAGGTTTTTTTTTTTTTCTTTTTTTAAGTTGTTTTTTTTTTAAATTACATAAATTTTAAGGGGTTTTTTTTCCTTTTTATTAAATTAATCGACTTTCAATTCAATAATACACTCCAGATTCATTTTTGTCAGATTCCAACGTTCAGCAAGTGTTATATGCCATCATAAACGAGGGTACACTTGTCATTAGTTTTGTTCATCCTTAACTAATCTAAAAATGCATGCAATTCATGTGAATCTATAATTCTATACGTTGATAAACTATAATTACTTTTTAGGTTTTGTTAACCACAACCTATTGAGTTGTGATTAACGTTAAAAATCACTAATTAATTAATACCAAATATTTATGTTTAATAACAATTTTTATAATTATAATCATAAAATATGTATAAATAAGAAAATAATTAGTTCATTAAATGCTAATTTCACATAGATGATGATACTTATCCATAACTCAATGGGTTGTAGTTAACAAAACCCTTAATATTTTTATTTTATTCTAAGTTTTCATGTTTTTTTTTCTTTTGTTTCAGGTTGTTTGATGGTGTTTTTAGATGTTGCAGTTGAATTTTGGTCGGTTGACACCTTAATCTTTTTTATTTTTGGATAAAGGAAGTAAGTGATGTTATCATTTTATTTTATTTTTCTTTATTATTATTATTATTATTATTATTTTGTTTGGGGTGGGTTTGTTGTTGAAATTTATGATTTACAGTTTTTGTTAATTTTCCACTCTCTTCATCTTAAATCGAAAGCTCACTTTCGCAATGCACGCAATTATAGAAAGATACAATCATTACACTGTGCAGCAAATTATATATTTATCTTTTCAATCATTTTGATTGGTTGAAATTTTGATACTTATTTTGAGACAAACCGAAATATAATGACAGTTGGTGGACATTTAGTTTGAAACAACAGAAGTATCATTTAAGGACTTAAATGTAATATGACTACTCCTAAAGATTAATCATAATCAAAATCAGTTTAACTGAACCCAAACAGGTTGATTATATGTGATATGAAAAAGCAATAAGAAGATACTCACTTTTAAAGATGCGATGCCAAACACTGCTACAAAATGCAAATGCAACGCTAAACACTACTAACTTACCACTCAAATGAACCATTTTGTCGCATAAGAGAAGGCGTACTGGTGTGCCACACTCGGTTGGCCATGCCACATATGCCATACATGGTACTGTGATAGTGACCATATACTACGTCCAACCTTATATTCATATTACACAGGACTATAAGTGTAAATGGTGAACCCAAAAGATACACAAAGGAAAGAATATTCCCGCTCGGGAAAAGCAAAATATCCACACCCAATCTCTAGGCAAAATGAAATTGTATTTCTTCACGGGACTCTAGTGCCGCATGTAGAGAGAGATTTAAAAACTAGGAAAAAATGAATGAAAGAGAGAGAAAGTGTTGCAATTGTTGAGATAAAGTTGAAGAAAAATATTTAGAAGAGAGAAAAAACTGCCGTGAAGCTGATGTGGTGAGAGAAAACCCTCAACTACACCTTTCACCCTAATGACTTTTGTAAGTAACAAGCTTGTATGCCAAGGCTATATCTCTCCTAATTTGACACTTAGATTGTGACATATGTGAAAACTCACGGAAAAGCTTTGATCACAATTTTGTTTATTTTAATTTCTATTGTAACCACAGTTTTTGATCTTTTGGCCAATTAATTTACAAATGTGATCCCACTGCTACATAATATACAAATTGAGTAAAGCCTTCTTATTTCTGGAAAGGTTAGTGTGGCCACACCATGTTTATTTGCATCGAGTAGGAATTAAACTTGAGCGTTCTCATTTTTGGTACTCCTTTTCCAATATTTGATACCTTTTTTTAAGTTAAACGTCTACTTTAGTTGTGACTGATTGAAATATTGAAGTGAACATTTATTTTAGAATAACTATAACAAAATGTGAACATTCATACTCAGCTCTCGAGATCTCCATCAAATGAAAAGAAATAAAATAATAAAATAAGGAACGAAATGATTGGATATTACATTATAGACGTGCAAATTTATGTTATTCAGATTGAAAAAGTAATGAAAAAAATGACATAATATATATTTTATATAGTTGAAAGGGAAGACAAGATAATAAACAAATTTGAAAAATGATAAAGAGGCTTAATTGGGAGGCTTATAAAAAGACCTAAAGTGAGGTGTCATCTTCCGATTGGTGATATCAGAAGGACTTACTTTTAATTTCATCAATCAAATAATGACATCTCCATTTAAGTTTTTTTTATATCTAACATTAGTATATATACTAAAAGGCAGGACATCAACTTTTGCAAAAGCACGCATTAAATGCAAACTTTCCCAACTTGGCAAAAACAGTCTCTGAGGTTCAAGTGACGCTGCAAAATAAGTCTTGTATCATTAATTGCTAACTATAGCAATCTGGCAAAAATAGTCCCTAAGGTTTAAGCGATGTTGCAAGGTAAGTCCTGTAGAATTAATTGCTAACTATAGCAACTTGGCAAAATTAGTCCCTAAGGTTTAAGTGTCGCTACAAAGTAAGTCCTTTGGCAAAAACAGTCCTTGAGGTTTAAGTGTCGTTGCAAAGTAAGCCCTGTAGCATTAATTGCTATCTATAGCAATTTGGCAAAAATAGTCCCTAAGGTTTAAGTGTCGTTACAAACTAAGTCCTTTGAAGCTAATCCCGCTGCATCGCCCGGGTTTCTACACTCGTTGTATCTATATACTAAAAAGCGTACATGGTTGCTTCACAAAGCAAGCATTAAATGCAAAGTTTTCCAACTTGGCAAAAACAGTTCCTGAGGTTCAAGTGGCGCTGCAAAATAAGTCATGCATCATTAATTGCAATATATAGCAATCTGGCAAAAATAGTCCCTAAGGTTTAAGCGACGTTGCAAGGTAAGTCCTGTAGAATTAATTGCTAACTATAGCAACCTGGCAAAATTAATCCCTAAGGTTTAAGTGTCGCTTCAAAGTAAGTCCTTTTAAGCCAATCTCGCTGCATCGCTCGGGTTTCCACACTCGTTAAATCTATATATCATTGCTCATTTAATTTATGTCATTCATTTGTGTATTATTTAAGTCATTCATTTATACCGTCTATGTGTTAGGATACCAATAGTAAAACCCATTTATACTGTCATATAAGTAATTATAGACGTAATTACCGGGTATTCTTTCAAATCAACCCAATTTTTATGGGATAGGAAATTACACTCATGCCGATTATCTTAACATTCGAATTTTCAACAAAAGAAACTGACTAATATGACCTCCATTAAATTGCGTTTCATTATCTTTTTTAACTAGGTATAATACCCGTGCACGCACGGAGTTACTTAAAAAGGGTTGTGTATAGTTTATTTATATGTCGGAATAAATTGTATATGAAGTATAACATAACCAGTATTAGCCTAAAAGAATTCATACTAAAATTTCGTAATTAATGTCTTTTGCAAGTACATTCCTCATGTATGCATTGACATGTCCCTTGACACACTGGGTAGTAGCCAGTATTAGACTAAAACAATTCATACTAAAATTTCCTAATTAATGTCTTGAGCAAGTACATTCCTCAGGTATGCATTGACATGTCCCTTGACACACTGGGCAGTAGCAATCGTCATCTTCATAATATTCTATAAATTCTGATTTTGTGGATTCCCAATCATTTAGCCATTCGTTTTCCGTCATATTATGGTGTATACCGACATTTGTTTTTTGTTGTTTCGTCTTTGTCTTTAAATCTTCAACATCAGCATCTACAACATTAGAATTGTGTCTTTTTTTGGTACCACAAACTTTTGAAGCAGATTCTTCCGCACTTTTATCATTATCGTCTTCTGAATCTTCAATTATTATGATATCATTTGTGTTAGAACCATGTTTTTTTTGCAGGTTTCTTTTGTTTGTCATCTGCAGGGATAGAGTAATGGAATAATTTATTATATGATTTGAATGTACTTTTTGAAAATGATCGTGAGGTTGTTTTGTTGTAACATACCTTGTAACTGGTTGTTGATATCTTTTCTTGTATGTTTGCATTGAAGGTAGCTGTTAGGTTTATTTCTGGTTCTTTGCATTTTCCATTTGATATTTTGTTTTGTAATCTGCAGTAAGACAATTAAAGATTATCATAGTGTAAAATTTGTTTATCTTTTGGTTATATTGTTCTTACCTTTCTTTAAACACAGATATGTGTTTGTTGTTGTCATTAATATAAATCTTCGATGCTTTGTTGATGCTTGATACTTGTTGTTTGTCTGCATGTATGATGTTGTTCAGTAATTGATTAGCGTATTCAAATTACATTTAGTTTAAAAATGTACATGAGAGGAGGAAGTTTTACTTTCCCATATGTTAATTTTGGCTAGTTGAACAATCATGACGATCGGATCGGTTGTTGTGATATTTTTGTCGATGTACTCTTGTAAAGCATCAGCATCTTCTTCCCATAAAACACATCGTATCTTCTGGCCGCTATTATAAATTAATGGAAATGTTAGTCAAGCAAATAGGTATACTTCATAAGTGGTGATCACGTACCTTGTATTTTGGAGCTCATATTCAATAAGACTTGTTGGTTTCTGTTCCACGTTGACTTGTGTGAGTTTCTTGTTCGATACTATTTGGCCAATTACATCTGCAAATTGAATTCCATGTTAGTTTTTGTTGGTTTTTAAAGATTGATGTCACGTTTTATTATAAATTACCAAAAGCTTGAGCCTTGCTTATTTGGTCATTGATAATTGTCTCAAAGGAAACAAACTCGAAATCGTCACTTTCGCTTTTGAAGTCGTTTGTAACTGTAACACAAGTTTCTTTCTTGAAGTATATTTTGGCGTCGTGCTTTGTTAGCCTGATTGACGCTTTGTTGGGCACACATTTAAAGTCGCTTATAATAAGTTGAGCACCTTCTTTTATTGGCTTTTGAGATGCCGTCTTGAATATAGTATAGAAATTTGCGCACGCATGTATTTTTGTACCCTATAATTTTGTGTGAGAATTAACGATTTTTATACAACAAACTAACTCATGTTGTTAGTAATACATCAGTAATATAAATTCGAATGCATACCTCTTCGTCCATTAAGATCATATTTATGTTGTAGTTTAAGACTGGTTCACCCCAGATCTTTGCGTTGATTTCGTTGGCTTTTGATGGTGCTTCCATGTAGTATGTGTTCCATACGCGTAGTGCTTTAACTTTAATTGTGTAGGAAGTCTTTTCACTTGCTTTAAGCTCTTTAAGACAGTGTATTTTTGTTGGCTTGGTTTGTTTGGGTGAATGTTTTTTTCTGGTTTTTGTTGATGTGGTTGATTGATCATCCATTGCTGTATAGTTTTGTTGTTGTAGACCAAGTAAGGGTTTAAATTATGAATTAAATTGTTTTTATAAGTCTACTTTGTTTTTAACTTTTCATATTGTAGTTTTTAAAAATTGTTTATTAAATACTTTTTTTATTCCTTGTAAATAGGGTATTTATTCAATACCTTTTTTATTGAGTTTTAGTCCAACATACTTTTTCCTGTGAATATGAATCGTGTCTCCCAAAACCATGAGCTCTCTTATGCTCCTGTAATGATTCGATTGTTAATTATTTTAGGGTGTTTGGCTTTTCAATGTTTTGTTGTTTTATTGAGTTATTGTAAGTGTTTTTTAGTCCGAGGTATATCAATTAATTAATTTAATTGATGAGTTTGTATAAGATTAGGATTGTAGTTATTGTATGTTTGTGATTTAGCTGATGTCTGTCTATATAAGACGTTTTATTCTTTTGTTTTTAACTTATATTATCTGCTTTTACTTTATCCCCTTTTTTTGATTTTTTTTTTAAATTCTGTAACATGGAGTTTGTGTGCGAATTTAGGAACATGGTTGATTGCGGAATGGTATGTTCTCTTATTCGATATTGTTGTTTATAAATGTTCAATTTAATATTTTATGTGGTGTTGGTTTTTTTTTTTTTTTTTTTTTTTTTTTGTTATAAATAGATTGTCCCTGTGGGTTTGTTGAGTTTTGCTAAAGGAAAGAAACATAAGAAGTTGTGTATTCGTACAATTGATCGTGTTTATTATGTTTCTGTAAGGTATATCAACGTGTCTTTTGCGTTGGTATTTGGTAGAGCTTGGAATCATTATGTGAAAGCTAAAGGTATTGAGATTGGGTGGCATGTGCACTTTTTAGCTTCTAGTAGGCGGAGTATGTTGTATGTTACAGAATACAATTTAGAGGGTATGCCTACTTCCAGGCTTTATAATTTTGTGAGATATTCTCCTGTATGCAACTCCATTATAATCAAAAAGAAAGTCTCAATTGCAACTCCATTATAATCAAAAACAGTAACATTGAATCTAAAGCCACCAGCATGAGAAAAAACCATTCTTTGACCTTCGCTGATATTCTCCGTTTCAAGGAAATCATCCCAATTTTTCCCACAAAATCCACGAGGAGCATCTCCAATAAAGTGAAGCTTCACCTCATGCTTTTCAATACCCTCAAGATCAGGTAGATCACGCTTCTTGAATCCATCAAAGTACCTTTTAGGTAATATCTAACAACAACCAAAAAGACATAAAAAAACACATCCTTAGTAGTTAAAAAAAAAAAAAAAAAAAAAAAAAAAAAAAAAAAAAAAAAAAAAAAAAAAAAAACGCTGTCGTTTCTAACCCAAAATTACCTGCACATATTTACTTTGCAAAGAAGCATATGTGAGACATACAGTAACAAATCTCACAATGATGGTTTCATCTGCATGTGTAATTTCAAGTAATATTACTGATTTGAAGTTGTTTTTTGAAATTTCTCAAAACTGTCCCAAAACAGTTTTTCTTAGTTTTCTCCATGATTTTTAAGTCATTTTCATTTGTCATAAAAATTTGTAAAAAATAAAAATGGCAACTTTAATAGTTGGTTTTACTTTTCCCAAAAGGAAACAAATCAATAAAATCTTTTACCTTTTCCTATTAGATATGATAATTAAAATGATCATTGCTTTATCCAATTTAAAGATAAAGTTACTGTAATTTATATCTGTATTATACATACCTTATCAATTCTGCTTTTTGCAATCACAGACTTGATTACATCTTCATCATCAGTTATCTTGTTAGCGGTAAATATGTGGTAGTTGTTTTCCAAATTGTAACCAGAAACTTGTACTTTCAAGGCGTAATGTTTGTTCAGCATAACATTCAGATCTTCAGGGTATGAAGTATTATCTAAATCCTATTAAGGGTTATAACAGTGTTAAATAGTTTATTGATACTTTCATATTTCATATAACATGGCAAGTTTTGAGATTCTAACCTTCTTTGCTTTTGATATTAGGTACCCAGGAGATTTTCCAATCAATTTGCATACCTCTTTTTGGAATAACCAAAACGAAGCTGATCCTGTTTCATCTTGCATTCGGATTTGTATTTTGATTCTATCAAATTTAAATATGGTATTAGTAAGATATGGATTAAATTAAATGTACAGTATTTACATATTTATACCTTGGATAAACATCTGATACTTCTTCATCGCATCTGTCACAGTTGTAACAGTTTGTTGTTTCCAATTTCTGAGCCTTATTTTTGCATTTGTTGCAAACCATGTAATACCATCCTTGATCAGTCACAATTGCCAAAACTTTTGCAATTATAACACATCCGGTTGGCTGTTATTTAAAAAGTTAGAATGTTAGATTTACAATTCATTGTAATTTTATGTACATTTGATGTTTTACAATTTACCTCAGAAATTTCATACAATTCTTCAACATTCTTTACTGGAAACCTTGTATAAGAGTCTTCTGGATTTTTGTAGACAGCGCTTGTTGAGAATTGTATTTTTGTATCTTCAGATCCAGCAAGTTCAATACTTAAGAAGCTGTGGTGAAAAAAAAGTTATTGATTATTTTATATATGTGAAAAATATTAAATGAATTCATTTATAACACTTACCTTGTTTTAAAATCAATGATTCGAGGATTATTATCATTGATAAGTACCTTTGTTCCATAGAAACAATTTGAAACTTGTGTAACATCTGCATACATTTGTTAAATTAAATCAAATACCGTATATTTAACATATTTATAAAACGAAAATCTGATACACTTACTATTCCACGAACTGTACTTTGCCATAATGATTAAAACAATTATCGGTTCTTCTGAATTTTCATTATCCTTGATATATTTATGCAACTTTTCAGCAAGATCATTCCACAAGATGCAACGAATTGTATCGCCTCTGTTAGGAAAATATGCTTCTGTTATTCGTATTGGTTATTAAAGAAAAATAGATATAAGAGCATGTAATCTTTTATACACTTACTTCAAATCCTGTAGTTCAAATTCTAGGCTGCTTTTTTTACTCCCATTCTTTCCATTCAGAACTGTTATATCTTTATTATTAATCAAACGGCCAATCACATCTATAAAAAAAATATAAAATACTATTAGAATGAACAATTTGCAAAATTTCATATATGTAAAAGGTTGAACAAAAGGAACAATACCGAAAGCATATGCTGTGTCGAATGTTGTATTGTTGAAGTCTTGGAAAGACAGAAGGTGTAAACCATCATCATCATCATCACTATTGCAGTTAAATTCTTGGCAATGTCGAACATTTTTTTTTCACAAAGTGTAACTTATATTGATGTGGTGTTAACTTTGTACCATCAACGTTTTTTTTAACGTTGAAGTTTGAAATCAAGAAATCACCGTTCTCTTGCAAAAGTTTATCGAAATCTGAGATGAATCCAGCCCTTATTGTAGCGTGAATGGTAGTACCCTATGTTTTTAACAATAAGTTAAAAAAGTATCGAAATTTTGAATAACAATAATATTTTATCTTAGAATTATAGGATAAAATTATAAAAGATTGGGAATTTATAAATACCTGTTCATCCTTAAAGATCATATCCATGCTTGCTAACGCTGGTGGATTGGTGTTAATGTAATATTGTTTCCATAGAGAAACAACTTTCACTTTGATAGTCCATCTATCTTTTTCTGAATTGACATCTTTGAGGAAAGATATGGTCATTATGAAACCTGTAAAGAAATATGGAAAATTATAATGGAATGGAAGAAACTGTTGATTTGTTTGAGTATTTATAGATGTTGTGGTAGTCCAAGTTTATGTATAATTATGCTAACAGATAAACTTTAGTGTTTCCCAGTTTGTCTACAACTATACTAAATTGTATCAACAGATAACAGATAAACTTTAGTGTTTTCCCAGTTTGTCTACAACTATACTAAATTGTATCAACAGATATGCATAAGTTTTTTTAATAATATTTTAATGCTTATCTTATAGATAAATACAATATATATTTAAGATTAATCTTAATCACTTACAACAGAGTAATCTTTACTTCTGGAATGTACATGTTCTAAAACATATTTCTTCACAATTTCATGCAGGTTTGCAATGACTGCCTTCAAAAAGTTCTGTAAACAAATTTGCAAAATCAAGCACATATCACTCTACGCATTCAATGCAATGATGATTACTGAATCAACTACTTATTAATCAACTAATCATCAATGAGCAATACATTTGACTTTTAATGTCAAATTTGCAAAATCAAGCGCATATTACTCTACGCATTCAATGCAATGATGATTACTGAATCAACTACTTATTAATCTCCTAATCATCAATGAGCAATACATTTGACTTTTAATGTCAAATATGCAAAATTAAGCACACATCAGTCTACTTCCATAAAAATAATTCACTTCTTATCTATCATTTCATTCACTAATATTAATCCCAATGGGATATTCTATTTGTAGGGACTTGGGATTCTCCAGTATAACACCCAAGTTCTTCAGACCAGCCCTGAAGCACATAGCTCAGTTGGTTCCAGAACTGAGATACTTGCTCGAAATACATGTCTTTACCTTTTGAAATTCCATGCATGAAATGAAAGCAAAATGTTTTGACTGTTACCTGGATTGTACTTCTCTTTTATCATTCTTAAAACTGCTAGGATGACAATGCGTGCTTCAACATGTTGACCAATGTGCAAAATGTTAAACAGTAACTAATGAACTTGAAAGATTATGTAAAGCCCTTGAACATCAACAACTATAGATTACCTTTGTGAGCCCTTGAACATCAATAGGTATAGATTGGGCCTCTGCATTACCCTGTTTTACTTTCCCATATGCTGGTGAAACAAATGACGCTTAAGCTGGTTAATATCACGAAACCTAGCTTTTCTCTTTGAAGCATTACCCGCATTCTCCTCCACCTTGTCACATACAGTACACAAAAGCCTGAACATGGCCTTGATCATCTTATACTGTTCCAAATCTTTAAGTAGGATTGTGTATCTTGATGATACCAATACTGTCCAGATCGACCCTCCTTATCTTATTACAGTAAAGTCATTTATAGTCTTAGTGTACTCCACTAAAACCTGGAAAACATCCGACAATCATACATATAAATCAGCAGTTGCCTGAAATCTGCGTGAATCGTTGTGCAAAACCGACAGTTTCTACCAAGTAAACGCCAAACAACTGAGCAAAGTAACCATGGCGAATCCTTGTGCAGTGACCCGATTGTCGATGTCAAATACAATTTTTTTTTTTTTTTTTTCAAAATTGATTTAACCCCAAGGAAAAAACTACTAAACATATTAAAAATAAGATAGACTGTATCACTCTACTCTAAAACTAAAACAAACTTCAGCAACATCCTCTTTAAATCTACGATTAACATTGCCACCCGTAGTATGCAAAATGTCTCTTTAATTTGATCATTGGTAATTTTAAACCACTTATACTACATGTGGCAATTTCAACACATTTGTCTACAAATGGGTCAATTTCAGTTATATGGTAACATGTAATCAGATTCAATATATCAGTTATTTATAAGCATATTGGGTTGTTGGCATAGTGACATGTCAGCGACCCAACAAACAACATTACCCATTTTGACCCAACCATGTTTATGACTCGCTACTTACTGCTCAATCTACACCATTTGCCAACTGAAATTGCTGTGTGAGTAAAAAAAGATGTGTCTCATGCATACTAAACATATTAAAAATAAGATAGACTGTATCACTCTACTCTAAAACTAAAACAAACTTCAGCAACATCCTCTTTAAATCTATGATTAACATTGCCACCTGTAGTATGCAAAATGTCTCTTTAATTTGATCATTGGTAATTTTGTACCACTTATACAACATGTGGCAATTTCAACACATTTGTCTAGAAATGGGTCAATTTCATTTCGTAATGATCCCACCTGGAACATCCTTAAACTTCAGCAACATCCTCTTTAAATCTACGATTAACATTGCCACCTGTAGTATGCAAAATGTCTCTTTAATTTGATCATTGGTAATTTTGTACCACTTATACTACATGTGGCAATTTCAACACATTTGTCTAGAAATGGGTCAATTTCAGTTATATGGTAACATGTAATCAGATTCAATATATCACTTATTTATAAGCATATTGGGTTGTTGGCATAGTGACATGTCAGCGACCCAACAAACAACATTACCCATTTTGACCCAACCATGTTTATGACTCGCTATCTAACCTGCTCAATCTACACCATTTGCCAACTGAAATTGCTGCGTGAGTAAACAAAGATGTTCTTCCTGTTATCCCACCAATCTACAGGATTGGTAAAGTAAGCTTGCCATAGTTCCTCCATTCATCATGTGGCTGCATATTTTTTTTGCTTTATACCTGCAACCAAATATATATATAAACAAAGTGAGCGTATGTTCCTTATATGACAACGAAAACAAAAATGTCGGGAAAAAATGTCATTAAAGATGCCCGGTATCTAGTATGACTAATGATCAAAGTCAGTTAGTTGTTGGTATTAAATCATTGTTCTTCATATAGCAAATGCCAAAAAATTACATCAATATACTTTTCGTAATGATCCCACCTGGAACATCCTCTTTAAATCTACATGTTCTAAAACATATTTCTTCACAACTATTCCATGCACTTTTAAAAAACAACATACAAATATGTAATTGTTTTATGCAATGTTTTTATTCTCAACATGACGGCCGTAACTAAATTGATCGACGTGGTCAACCAACTTGTACATACTAAAAGTTTGATCATGTTCAATATTATGGCTAAAAGAACTTTAAAATATTTGATCATACAGAAAATACAGTAGATTCATGGTTGCTAACTGTTCATACGCTTTATTTATTCCATTTTACACAACATTCCTTAAAGCAAAACAACTACTTGATGTGATAATCTAATAAAACTTGTTGGACCTGGTAAATGAAAGTACATCTTACACAAATAATTGTATCCACAGCTTCTTCTAATAAACTAACAAAACGTTCTTTCAAACCAATTCATCCTCAAAGTTGGACTCGCACATGACAAAATCTTAAAGTGAAACAATAACTCATCTAAGAATCAGGGTATAGAAGGAACAACCACATGACCTTAGTCATCTAAGAATCCAACGTCTAAAATCACTTTTGGGGCTCCTTTAACATTCCTATAGTGAGCTAAAAGGCAGTTATACACATCTTACCATGAATAAAAGATTTTTCAAAAAAACAGATCAATATCTATGTGATTCCTAATTCGAATATCTGTCAAATCCCCACTCCTACTCAATTTTCAAAATTTAATATAAAAACACAAACTTTAATCATAAGAGGAATAAAAAAAACATACCCAAATTAATCAATATATGAAAACCCTTACCTGACTTTTATATTGACTTTTGACTGGATTGATTGAATTTGTTCAGTCGCTTAGGCCATCAATCTTTATACCAGCAACAATGGATATTGAATTTGTTCAGTCGATTAGGCCATCAATCTTTATACCAGCAACAATGGATCATTTGTACCATGAATATGTACCGAACTTAATGACTAAACAAAAGGGTATCCAAGAACAACATAAAATTTAATAGCTAATGTTTGGGAAAAGAACAACATCAATATTCGTAAAAAAATTATTAGGTTCTTGTTCTTCATGATTCCAGAGGGTTTTGATTAAGTGTCGATGTTATTGTTAAGGTTATGTATGAATCAATGGCTATGATCCATGGTTCCCTTTCTTATTTTAAAAAGTTACAATTGTACCCTTGTGAATTAAACAATTGCTATCTAACCCATGTGTTTGTTTGTTTTTTTTAATAAGTAGTTTTGTAAAACGTTTTTTTTCAAACGTTGACCAAATTGGATTCAATTTTGACTTTTAATTGACCAATCACGTCGTTTGATTTTGCTTACATGGCAAAATTGACCTCTCCCATTGGTTTAATTTTTTTTTCAGTGAGAAGACTTTTACAAAAATACTCTGAAATGATGTAATTCTTTTATTATATAAAAGATTGGTGTATATTTGTTAATTTCCCGACACGCAAAAAAAGTTAAAACCATAATATCATTTTAAATTTGTAAAAAGTAAAACCAAAACACTTATTATATATTTACTAGAACGGTATCTGCGCAATACGGCGGCAAGTATTGTGACTACTTTTGTGATGAACAAATGTTTTTCATTTTAAACATTTTATATTTAGCATGTCCTAAATACTTTATAACGTAATAGATAGATATACATTTTCCAAAAGTAGAACATATAAATTGTTAATAGTGTAAATAGAAGCACTTTTATTTTTTAAATTTTAGCATTAAATTAGTGATTATAAGTAGTGGTGAGCTTTTATAAATAATTTTATTAAAATATATCATTATTTGAGAGATCATTATATGGTCATTATTTGAGGGGCTATTATATGGTTTAAATGATACTTAAAATTTTAAATTCTATATTAGGTTTCTGTTTTTCCTTTTATAATAATATTTTTTTGTCTTATAATTTTAAGATTTCTTTTTATAAAAAATCCTAAATATTTAAGGTGCGTTTGGTATGCGTTAATCGAATGAAGTAATACTTTCATTCCAAATATTGTTGTTTTTTTAAGAAATTGAATCTTTATATATAGATATCATACCAAATATAAAGGTATACTCCAAACCTTACCAATGGGGTGGAAATGGATATTCTTGTTATTTTTGTTAATTTTTGTTATTTTCATGTATTTCATCATATTCTTGTTTTTTTTATTAATTTTGACTAAATCATACCGATAGTAACCAAACTAAACGAAACATTAATATTCGGATTGATACTTTTAGTCATTCCTATTCATTTTCTACCCTATTATCAAACTCATACCGATAGTGATTCCAATTAGCAAACCAAACACACTCTTAATATAGTATAGATAAGCTTTATGCAAACTAGAATTTACACTCAAAAGGCAACAAATCTACAATTAAATAGTAGCTATAAAGTCACTTTACACATAAAACGATTGTCAATACATAAAGTAAAAGTAAAGTAACTCCCATGCCGTCTTCCACGGGTTATGGGTACCCAATACCGTTTTCGGTGTTTGGGAAATGTTAAGATATAGACAGCATTACCCCTACCTAAGGTAGAGAGGCTGCTTCCAGTTCTAACAAAGGTAGAAAAGACCTCCAGCCTTTTGTAGAGAGTGAGGATCGAACCCCTGACCTCTCGGTTGAGAGGCAAAAAATTTTCCAATTGATCCAACCCTAATTGTTATTTTCAATACATAATCTTCTTTATATATTCATCACCATGAAATTTTTAGCAACAACTCTAATATCTTATCATTCATTTTCGTTTCTTCCCTTAAAAATCCTCAAAGAACAGTGTTACAATGAAAATTAAAAACCGATTTAGTTAAATTTGTATACATTTGAGATTACATTTTCCTGATCAAGCATATGGATGTGGTCTTTGAGCATGAACTCAATCCATGCCTGAACCTTCCTTCCTAAACAACCAAACCCCCCCATAAATCTAATTATCCAAACATTAAACCTGTATGACCAAAAACACCCAGTCATCTTATAACATCTCATTTTAATCGAACCCCTTACCAAAACCCAAACACCAGTTCATATAACGAAATAAAAACTGGTGGTTCATTATCGGAATAATGATACTTGTTGCGGTGGTCGTCGGAACAAAAGTGGTTGAGATTCGGGGTTCATGAGATTCACTGGTAATATTGGGGGGAATCAGGATAAAGAGTCATTATGTCATAAAGAGGGTTCATCTGCTGATGAAAGGGTCGTCTAGGGATTCATTTGGAATACTTGGACTTTACCATCCTCCTAAGCGTAGTAATGGACCTCGGGAACTGTACATTTAACGGTCGAATGCACAAGTAACTACTACGAGTAATATTTTGGTGGTTTCTAGTGTGGTCAACAAAATTACGGAGTAATATAAAAACGTCATTAAAGTCAATAAAAGGTGCGTTTATATAATTATAATTTTCAATCTTGATTTTTTCGAAAAAAGTTAAAATTATAAACAGCGTCTTTAGATAAGAAATAAAATAACTGAATTTTAAGCATTTTATTTTTACGCCACCTATTTTCTAAACTAACTTATAGGTCACTCAAGTATGTGTTTGTTTTCTTTTATATCAACCTCATTCAAATTCTTACCGAATACTCATACAGTTTCAAGAATAAAGCTAACTTTAACATATCAACTCACTTAATTAACATTTTAAACGTAAAATATTAGTTAAATTATCTCAATTTATCTTCAAATAATTAAAGTCGTAATTAAATAATGGCTAACACTGATATTTTACATTTCAATACTCGTTTGTGTTATTTTAATATGTTATATTTAGCTTTATTCACATTGTTTCAAAAAAATTCGAGATAAAATTATCCGAAATTGGTATAAACGAAAGCAGATCCATAAATAGTGGCCTATAAGCTATATTTGATAAATAAATGTACTAAAAATAAAAAGTTTAAAAGTTGAGTGACCTCCCAATACATAATCTCAAAAATAAAAGATTTAGAAAATTACATATCCAATTTATATAAAAATTTGTTATAGGTTGGAAAAGCCATCTTCTATTCCTATACTATTTTGAAAAATATCTTATTTTTTGGTTTAGAATTTTTCATTTTTTCTAAAAATTATTTTCTATATTAGGCTTTTACTTTTTGCGTAAACGTAAACAAAAATTTTATTGGTAATTATTTGTGTAGTATTTATATGAAAGATAAATATTTTATGCTACTACAACAATCACCACAATACTTTATCCTTTTGGAGCGAGAAGAATAAAAAATTAGCAAGTTGATGAATAACATTGACGTACACTTGCATGACAACACTAACCGAACTAATTTAGTAAATATGATAACCGGCGTTAGTTTAATACTATGTTGGGACCGAACACGAACATTAGAATGTGAAGATCCATATATATAGCCATGTAAGACTCGAACATGCATCAAACGCAATATTATTAAGGACAATTGCCCATTAGAAAAGTATGAAATGTGTTAAAAATAGACCGCCTTGATAAATAATACATGTTAAAACGACATCCTACCTTTTAAGACCATTGGTTAAACAAACACTTAAAAGATAGAAAGTGACTAACAAATACCACAAGTTGGCCTCTACTTGTGAAACTCCATCCGAAGATGATCACCATTCTAACCGTCCAACTTTTAAATAACTTTTACAAACCTTAACACGATCTCGACTAAAAAAACACCTACAACCACCTCAACCAAAAAAAGCCTCAACATGATATCGGGCAACCCATGTGAATCACGTAGATGGTCACTAATTTTACCATTTTAATTTAAATAATACCTTGGCAAAATTGAAGGTTTTTTCATATATTGATAATTCATAAGCTTTGATGACCAAGTTTAAAAAAAAATTAACCACTCAAGGGTGCTTAAGTGAAAAAAAAAAAAAAAAAAAAAAAAAAAAAAAAACCTCTTATCACTAAAATGTGTAAAATCTTATATTCAATTTTTACTAGGTGCAAATAATCTTTAAATGATCATGCTAACTTTTTGAAAAAGGAAACCTTTACATGCTTTGAGTTTGTGTGACGTTAAATTCAAACCTCGTAAATTATTCTGCTAAAAAATAACAAAACATGGTTATAAAAAAAACGTTTAAACAAATATAAAATTATATATAGTTGCTCAATCCCCTAATCCCATTCTTCTAATCCACAACCTACCCTTTTCGAAGAAAGTGAATAAACATCATAATCATATTTTATTCCTAAAAAGTTAAGAATCTCTAATTTTTTTGACTACATAATTAATAGCAGCCATAGAAAATTATTGAGTATGCATGCATTAGTGATTTAGTGGAATAAAATAAAGAGCATAAAAACCAATGATGTGTCACAAAGATACACGCGTCAAGATATAAAAATAAAAGTAGGGGGTACGTATGAGAAGTTGAATGACTCAAGCCACATTCGAAAAAGACAACTAGTAAGATAGACATAAATTCACACACACTAAAAACACACTCACAACACACACACACACACACACAACACTTCAACTGTTATCTCTCAAACCAGTTTCTTCCTTAAAAATTGTTCAGTTTCAAGATTCATTTCATATAATTCTTTATTTGTAAATACTTAAAACACCCTTTTTAGTATTGGTTAAATGTTTTTAGTTATTATGTGTACTTTGAAGTTTTCAATATGTTTTTAATTATCTATGCATGTTGAGTATGTTAATATGGTTTTTTGGTTTTTGTTATTTTATTTATGGGTTGTTTTTTATTTGCATGTTGCTCTAGATTAGTGATTTTGGTTATGATTTGGAAGTTTTTCTATTTTGTTTTGTTTTGTTTAGTTATAATTATGTTTTGGAATTATGGTTAGTTATTTTATAAGGAATACCATAATCTTGTTAATTTTATTAGATAAGTATTTGTGTTGTTTGATAAAGTTTATTGTCTTGAAATAATTTTTTTAGATGCATGATGTGTTCATAAATTAGTTCGAAGTTCGGGTTTTAATTGTTGATGGTTTTGATAAAATTTTAGGAAGGTGGTATGATTATATAGATAAGTACTAATTGTGATATAATTGGGTGCATGGGATTTTATTTGTCATGTATTTGTATTCGAATTCGGATTCAAATTGTTGATGATTGTGAAATTTGAGGATGTTTTTTGGAGTGGTAGTTCCAAGATGAACGCTTGTTACTGATTAATGTTTGTTCATTTGTATTAAAACCGAGAGATAATTGGGAATCTAGTATTAGATAAATGCTTCTTTAACATAGTTCGAAGTCGTGAACATTAAAAGCAGTTGTTAATATGTATGTCTTAGCTGCATTTTATATGCTAATTGTTGCTTTAAAGGTTTAAGTCTAAAGTTTATACCGTATTTAGTGATTGGAATTTGGAAGGTTGTCATTTATCTGGTTTGTGGAGGAACTTGAAGTTCCTTTTTTTTTAATTTGTGTATGTTTCGTTTATATGCATTCTTTGAATTTGTATGTGATAATGTGATAGAGGGCAAACGTTTGGGAAATTGACCATATCGTTGATCTCTGCAGGTACACCTTGCTGGCATATTTTAGCAACTCCATGGCTACAACTGCCATGCGGCGGGCAAATTCAGGTGATTCGACTTCACAAGAACAATCATTAGACAAGGACTCGCAGTCTGATGAAGTTTTAAGTGAGGAAGAAGATGATGTTAGCAAAGAAACACATAACACGGCGTATATTGGTTCAGGTGCTTTCCAAATTGATATGCTTATCTTTATTACGTTAGTGTATGTTAAGATACATAAATTACGTTCCTTTGAGTTTTTGCATGAGCATAAAACATGATTTATTGAGCTTATTCTTTATCCGTAGTTTGTTCATGTGTCGTGACCTATCTTTGACCTTATCTCGGTTGCAGTACTTATTTTTAACCTAATTTAATACAGCATATTTCACAAAAGAAAAACCCTTATGTAAATTTATTTGTAGTATTATTGATAACGAGTTTTATTGCTTTCAGATTGCTATGGACAAGGACAGCAGAATTACCCGAATGGAGCAACAAACATACTTCCCAGAAATGAAGAAACCATTGCACAGGCACCACAAACTGAACTTGTTGTAAGCTTCTGCAAGTTTAATCATTCCGATAATTTGAAAATGGGCGAGTTGGTTTATGGGTCATGGTCAAATGGATTTTGGTTAACCCGTAAATACTAAACTTTTTAAAATAGTTGGCATTTTAAGTATGACTATGAAACTATTTATGAGGTATGTATCAAAAATACAATTTGGGCGACACACAATCCTTTCCTGCTAACCTCTTCTATATCTGACCAATTTACCCCGTTAAAGATAAAACATACCCAAAATAACCTTCGATAAGTAAATGGGTCAAAAATACGTTTAGTCTTTCGTTAATATTGTAGCATGTTCAGAATCAACAGCTTGACGTCAAGGGTTGCATGTCCCATTTATGTTGGTTGATCCTGAGCTTTATGTTGTCTTCTGCAGGCTTGTGCTCCAAATCCTTATTACGATCCATATTATGGTGGGATGATGGCACCTTATGGTCAGCATATGGTAATAATTGTTATGTTAAGTTTCTTCACAAGCACTAAATTTATATCAAGTCATCTGAAATTCATAATTGGTATTATATTGAATACATGTCTGCAAAATAGATAGCGAAAAATACTTTCTACTTTGCTTTCAGCACAAATTGTATTTTTAATGCGCACGACCTGCTAAATCACATCATTTTTTAAGTAATAATTTTACTTGTAACTCTTTAAAATGGACATGTTAAAGTTTCAAAAAAGGGGTTCTGGAGTCTGGACCTATCTGAACGATCTGAATTGGACCAAAGTTACTTGTTTTGACCCATTACCATACCCGCCCTCTTTTCCACCTCGAGGCATAAGTATAGTCATCTGATTTATGTTCTTGTCATTTGATGCAAGTATGCAACTGTTATTGCTGACTGATGATTGTGTTTATTAGGTTCATCCTCAGTTCCTTGATATGCACCAAGTGAGGATGCCACTGCCCCTTGAAATGGCCCAGGAGCCTGTTTATGTGAATGCCAAACAATATCATGCAATCTTGAGGCGAAGACAGTCTCGTGCCAAAGCAGAGCTTGAAAAGAAGCTAATAAAGGATAGAAAGGTTAGCATCCAATTCAACTATGATAAGTCAAAATAGCATGTATTTTTTACAATACTTGTAGGTAATGCTATATTTTGATGATGATGGTACTTTTTTTATATGTGAACTTGCAGCCTTATCTTCATGAATCCCGACATCAACACGCTATGAGAAGAATGAGGAGTTCTGGTGGTCGTTTTGCAAAGAAAACTGAAGCCGAGAAGAACTCAACATCATCAAGTTCATCAGGTATGAAGCGTGTGAATTCAGAGTCCACCGAGAGTATAAACACCCACCAAGAAGCAAGTGGTGAAATGGTGAATTCTTGCAATGGTCATACGTATGAAGAAACTAGGGGTGGTATGGTCACTTCTTTAGGACAGCAGTGGTCTACCATGCCATCGAACAATGCTACTCCGCAGAGGGCTGTTGCCATGAAGTGATGTCATAATGATGTCATTTTCGGGCGAGGCCCGGCAAATCATTCTTGGCTGAGGAAGGGGAGAGGGTACGAAAGGTAAATGGGAGTTTTAGTAGCCAGGTTATCTTGTTTTCGGATTCTTTTTATTTTAGTTTGTATGTACAAAGTATAACGTTTGTGAGGTTTAGAAAGAATTTGGTTTAGAGTATTCTGGAGGCATTTTAAAAGTAGTTTTTACTAGGAGGTTTAACTCATTCCTGATGTCCTTGAACATGTTCAGGTCAGTGAAGCTAGATTAGTATTTTTTTTTTTTTTTTATTCTTTTTTATATTTGCTATATTTATGCATGTTGTTGCAGGGTAAATTATGTTCTATGGGTAATGTTTTTCATCGGGTGAAATGTGATCAGGGCAAGACAACATGCAGATTTATCCATTTTCTTTTGTTTACAAAAGAATAATGGATTACAACTAAGTCACAACCTACGCTATAGATTTCCATTTTATAACCTGAAGTGATCCGTTAATAGGTAAGTGAGTCTAAATTGTCTGTCCGTGTCGTCTACTCAGGTTTAGTAGTGGAGGATTTGTGCTCAATAGTTGGTCACAACTCACAAAAATGAAAGCATGTATGCTACATTTATGTGATATCTAATTATCAGTCGTGTGCGGTTGTTTCTCCAATACGACACGAGGCTGGTCTTATAGCATGCCAGGTTAACCTCGTTTGTTTAGTTATGAGACAATATATGTGTCTGCTTTGTGATGGATATTAGAGACAGCTGATTCTGATAGACCTGCATAGATAGTTATGCGTGTTTACCTTTTAAGTTCGTAAAAACCTTCAAAAAGTATAGAGCAACAAATGAAACACTGGGTCCTTTTTTGCACATCTCTAATTCGAAAAGCTTTATTTTCGATGACAATTGGTCTTCGAATTTAGGCACAAGCACACATATGCAGGTTTAGTCAGTTTGGGAGCCTGCAACTCTATGGGGAAGCCGAGTGCAGGTATAGTCAGTTTGGAAGCCTGCAACTCTATGGGGGAGCCGAGAAGCGCGAAAAGTGTGGTTACGAACCCAGAAAGGGAATTGAATATAAATGTATGTAACGTTATCAAAGTATCATGACACGAGTTTGGTTAAAGATTCACGTACCCAGACTGGTCAGTACTGATTGTTTTTGCGAGATGATAATTCAAAGTGTAGTTAAACAACGGAAATATGTGTTTGTGATGACGATGAAATAATCTCTATATGCTCGTCTCTAAGGTCTCTTAGGTCCCTGCATGTTCGTCTCCCCTTTGACCCGTCCTCCATCGGGAGCTGTGCTCCTGCCAATCAAGGAGTGTTTGTGTTCTACTAATACGACTCCCAACTTTTAGGGATAACTAGATTCTTACAATGACAAATGTTCTCCGCCTTGGCAAGAGATTCAAACGCAAAGCACTACATATTTTCAGCTAGAAAAAATAAGTACCCCTTTCGATGATTTATCTATATGATTGGGCTTGAAGTTATATTTTTGTAAATCAATGGCAGATAACTAAGCATATATGGACAAATGAATCATGTACATCAATCTTAGAACTGAATAGAATTATTTGTAGTGATGCTTTAAAAAATTATTCTATGCATGATCAATTGAAATTTGTACTCATATATATTTTGGTTGATTGGTCATTCATAAATCAGTAAGACCTTTTGATTAATGAGTTTCTCATGGCAACTCCAATTAGCCTATGCAAACGTCGTAAATGGATTATATTGCAAAGTGTAGATAGATAGACAGACGACGCTATTTAGCTATAAAAAAAAACCAACTAGGATTATATTGCAAGTGTAGATAGATAGATAGATAGATAAATAGATATACGCTATTTAGCTATAAAAGAAAACCAACAAGCTAGTACGAGATTGTCAAACCAATGCACTCATTGTATCCGAAAGTTTTGAATTCGACATAAGTAGTTGATCATTTTACTTAAGTAAGCTGTTAAAAGCATAGTCATCAGGATCTCGATCCTGATCATGATCTTAAGATCTTACAATTTTACGATACTGCAGAGCAAAAACGATCCGGATCCTATTATTTGCAAGCTTAAGATCTTATAAGATCCCGATTTTGACCATACGATATGATCTTAAGATCTAATCCGATCTGATCTTATTTTTCTCGGATTACAAACTAAAAAACTACAAATTTATGAGGTGTTTTTTTATAGAATTTAGAGAACAACATGTTAATCTTTTTAAACATTTCATAATCATAATTTAAAACAACATTTATGTGAAGTATTCATAGTAGTTTTTGTTTATAATGTATAATAATTTGTAAATTTGAATTATATTATAAAAACTATTAAGAAATAACATTAAAGTAGGATATTAAGATTTCGATTCAATTTTACGATCATGATCTTTTAAAAACGAAAACGATCCTGGATAGTATCCCGATCTTGAAAATCAGTGTTAGAGGAAAAGATTTGTCTGCATCTAACACTCTTTGTGTTTAACACTAACTTCAATCACAAACAACTACAAAGCAAGAATCGTTAACTAGTACTATATTCTAAGAATATGTGGTTCCAAAGAGGCCAAAACGACGAAATGTTGCAAAAAACAGTCATGGTTAGGTACATAAAGTCAGCACCAAGTGTACAACCATAATAAAGACCCCAACACCATTACCATATCATAAGTTCTAACATGTATGTGTCATTGCAACTCAAACGCCACACATACACAACATCATTTGCATGGATGACACGTGTCCCACCACACCTCATTACTTAAACTAACCTAATGTCCCGAACCCAAAACACACACATAATCAACCATGGCAAAAGTTTCACCAAAATGGCTTTTTATTCTACTAGCACTTGTGGTGGTGGTGGTAGGAGTTAGTGGACAAATAGGCCCACCTGGTGGAAGACAGTATCCACCAGGATCACGTGGTTCTGGTGGTGGACAGTATCCACCAGGATCAGGATCACGTGGTTCTGGTGGGAGAGATTACCCGCCAGAAGGGCGCGGTTCTGGTGGAGGTGGTGGGAGAGATTTTCCACCAGAAGAACCGCGTGGTTCTGGTGGTGGAGGTGGTGGGAGAGGATGGACGGATATGAGGAAGTTTATATTATCGGATACGAAGCGGATGGTGGCAACGGATGCCGGGGGTATGAGGGTTGTAAAAGGTGTTGGTGGGAGGTTTAGAGAGAGTCCCATGCATATTGGCTTCATTACTATGGAACCAAATAGCATGTTTATACCACAATATCTTGATTCGAGTGTGATCATTTTCGTCGAACTAGGTATGACTATAATCTTGCTAATTAGTGGCTTGTATTACAAATTACGGATTACTTTAGTGACTTTAGTCTTTAGATGATCTTAAAAAAGGTGACTAAACATATAAAAGATCGATTGATATATATATCATTGGTCTTTTACTCTATTTAGATCACTTAATTTAGATGACGTGGGTTAGTTTTTTAATTAACTACATTTGAAAATTGTTACAACGATTGACCACTTTGTCACACTTTTTTTTTAACTGCAATGTTTTATTTAAACTAGACAGACACTAGAAAACATGTAAGAACACAAAGATTGTAATGACAAATACTAGCCGATCTACAATCAACACGTATTTATTCATTTCGCGTTTGATACCTTTGGTTTTTGCAATCCAAGAAGGGCTAGAGGCTCATTTTGTTGCTCGTTTAACTTACAAATCTATGTAAATCCTATTTTGATAAATGAAAAACGATATCACATAAAGTAACATTATTTTATTTGTAGGTGAGGCTAGAATCGGGTCGATCTATAACGACGCCTTTGTGGAACAAGATCTGAAATCTGGTGATTTGTACCGAATCCAAGCTGGTTCAGCATTCTATCTAGTGAACACAGCTCAGGGTCAGAGGTTGCATATCATCACTAGCATTGATACTGCCGAAAGCATAGATTCGGAACCTTTTGAGGTAATCCCATCTTCAAAACACAAGGATAAATGCTTAGAACCTCATATTTACATACAATGCAGTGTAACACTCTTGTAAACGCATAAAACTGTTTAGATAGCTAAATAAGTACTTGAATAAGCAATCCCAAGCTAGCACCGGTTAATCGCGTAAAACTTGCTCGGATATATAAGTCGACGCGTTATTATTGTAGAAGAAAAAGGTGTTCCCAGTTGAACTTTTAATCTTCTAAAAATGTGTAGTTTACGAGTTTCACGATTGCTTTGATTTTGCAGTCGTTTTACCTCGGTGGAGGAGCAAATCCAACTTCAGTGCTTAAAGGATTCGATAAACAAACTCTAGCAACAGCTTTTAATGTGAGTAACCATAACCACCACTTGAGCCGAATGTTTGTATACGGTTTCGTGTTTTAAAAAGCATGAACCGAGCTATTTTGTTATTGTTCGACAGGTTTCATATGATGCGCTTGGTGAGTTGCTTTCAAACCGACAAAAAGGAGCAATAGTGTTCTTGAACCCTGATGGTAGTGAGCCTGAAAGAGAGCCGAGCATGTGGAAGAGGTTCTTGGAGCAAGGAACACACGAGAGGAAGTCACAAATGAAGAAAATTGTGAGTACACGCCGAAAGGCCGAGAAAGAGGTAGAGTCACCGACATGGTCGTTGAGGAGCCTCTTGATTACCCTTCTTGGAGAAAACAAGAAGACCAGCACATCATTAGACGTGTACAATATCTATGATAAAAAGGCTAATTTCAGAAACGACTATGGTTGGAGTGTTGCAGTTAATGGAGATGATTATGAACCTCTTCAGTTATCTGACTTCGGAGCATATCTCGTCAATCTCACTGCGGTAATATTATATCCATAGTCAAAAACATTGGCGAACCACAAAGACCATTTTGGAATTTACGCTTAAATGAAATTAATATTTCAAGAAATGTTCATGATCTACTTGTTGGTCACAGGGATCGATGATGGCACCACACATCAATCCAACAGCAACAGAGTACGGTGTTGTATTGAGTGGAACCGGTAGGATTCAAATCGTGTATCCAAACGGAACTTTAGCAATGGATGCAGAAGTGAATGAAGGGGACGTTTTCTGGATTCCACGTTACTTCCCATTTTGTCAAGTGGCTTCACGAACCAGTCCATTTGTGTTCTTTGGGTTCGCCACGTCAGCGCGCAACAACAGGCCACAGTTCTTAGCGGGTAAAGACTCGCTTCTGCAAACTATGCTAGGACCAGAGTTTGCAGCTGCGTTTGGTATGCCTGAAGATAGGATGGCGGAAATTCTCAACGCTCAGGCCGAAACAACCATCTTGCCTTCGGCTGCTGTGTCGCCAGGTGGTGGAGATGAAGAAATTCCAGAAGGTGGAGGTGATCGACAGGCAGGGGGTGACGATCAACCACAAGGAGAGGAGGGTGAGGCGGAATTGTTGATGAAGAAGATGGATTCTAAAATAAAGATGAAGAAAAGCAGCTTTGCTTACAATATGGCAATGGGGATGGACTAATTTGTAGCATGTTTGTAAGTATATGTGTAGAAGGCTCAGTGAGCCTGTTTTCGAGTTGTATGTTTTTCCTCTGTTAATGCTTTTCATGTATGGACCTCTGTTAATGCTTTTCGTGTATTTTGGACCAGGTTCTTTGTACTTGTTTCTCTCGTAGTAATTATTACTGGTTGCTTATGGTTTGTTCTTGTTACATAGGGTTTAGGGTTTATAACCAGTCCACTGTACATGACTCATCTCATCCACCATGCTCTTCTCCCATTTTGCAACATCTAAACACCTTTGTACAGTTCCCATACATTTGCTAAAGATGTCGATAATTATTTTCTCAAATTTAGCTCGGAAAATTATGGATGAAAAGTCGAAACCTTTGTACGACATCGCCGTTGCCGCCGACACCGACGATGATGACACCGACGACGCCGACGATGATAACTCCGATGCCAACAATGACGACGCTGGTGACTCTTACTCCGACGATGACAACGCCAACAATGATGACTCTGACACCGACGATGACGACTTACACCGACAATGACAACGCCGACGCCATTGCTGCCGATGATGACGACGGCAACACTGCCAACACCGACTACGCCACCGTTGTCGAAGCTGACGTCGCCACCAATGTTGAGGAAGCTGAAGACGCCGAAGCCTAAGCTGCCGACGACGACCAGCCCAACACCGACGCCCTCGACGACAGCCTACGGCGCCAACGACACCGATGCAACGTCAGGGGCGTCAATCGGGTTGTCGGGTCGGGTCTATCGGGGTTTGGGAAATATAAAAACTAACCAGCAACCCGTCCCAATAAGCTATCGGGTTGCGGGTTGGGTCTATCGGTTATAAGGTTACATAATCTCATATCGCAATTTGCTCATTTATTAAAATACCGTTAAGCATGAAACTAATCTAAAAGGAAGAGCCATCTATATTCCTTTGAGCCTAATATATAACGAAAATACAAGCAGATCAAACTATACCAAGTAATCATTTGGCCTTATTTTTTGGTCAGTATCAATAGACACAACTAAGCAATAGTGTCAAACTTGTCGCATGCTCAGCAAAATCATATGAAAATTACCAAAAGGGAGCAGTAATCCTGAACTTATGGGGCGAAGAATTTCTTTACCACCTTCAGGTGGATCTCTCTCACTTAACAGAATTTAACGACTACCAACTCAAGTTGGGCTTATTCAGATGATATCTCGGATAGACGGCGCAAGATTTCCAAATCCCAGTCAAGTCTTATTCATGGTTATAAGTCTGTAGCCGAGATCAATAAAAATACCGATCTAGCAAAAATAAAGAATGAACCAAGAGTAGTTGATTGCCAAACCAACACCCACTATAAAAAATGAACCAAGCAACCGCAGTGGTGGAAAATCACAGCACAATTAGGGAAACTACTACCTGTCTAACTATTGTATGTTTCTTTCTAACCATCTCGATTTACGAATATGTCAAGTTGCGCATTAGAGTTCGAGTTTGGTAGGTCACTGTAAACAAAAGGAAGAAGTTACAATTATTATACTGAAATAGTGAAATTCATGTACTCTTTTAAATAGTTGATAATCTCAGAACTGATAATTTTTACAATGATGAAAACTGAATTTGATGGCACTGGTCTTTGTTTAACATCCTATGTCCCAGGACAACACTAGAATTCTCAGCCAAATTGTTTAAGGGCGTCTTGGTTACACATCTGATATCGCTAGGCCACATGCTTAGCAAACATCAGATAACGGCATGGCACAGGAAACATATTAGGCATTACCAGAATATTGCTTCCATCGGGCAGGGTTTAGTCTAGTCAATAACAAATCTAAAGAAAATCAGATTTAACTATAACCCAGTTTGTCACCTAAACACTCTGCACATACAAGTCTCCTAGATTTGACATCAAATTACGCTAAGGAAACCTTGGAACACGCAGATTTCTAAATCACGCACAGAAAGAATAACAAAAACCAAATTAGGAAAGATATCCAGTAAACCATAGAAGTTTTAACATAACCATTCAAGCGACAGACTCACAATTCAACAAAGCTGGTTCCTGGAAAACTTACACCACAGTCATCAAGCAACAAGTTGCTCAATATCTCCACAGATCCTCACAAGTGAGGCTAGAGTACAGCAATGCAAGCTCCACGACCAGATACCAAAACTTCTTACCAACAAAAACAAAACAGAAAAGTAAAAATAGTCTCTAATGATAAACGAAACATAACAAAACCAAGTTTGTCACTTGGCACCCTTCTTCACTGCAGCCTTGGTAACCTTGGCTCCAGTTGGGTCCTTCTTGTCAACACTCTTAATAACTCCAACAGCAACAGTCTGCCTCATGTCACGCACAGCAAACCTTCCAAGTGGTGGGTACTCAGCAAAAGTCTCGACAACCATAGGCTTGGTAGGAAGCATCTTAACCATACCAGCATCACCATTCTTCAAAAACTTTGGTTCCTTCTCTATCTCCTTTCCAGATCGTCTGTCAATCTTGGTCAAGATCTCACCAAACTTAACAGCAATGTGGGAGGTGTGGCAATCGAGGACTGGAGCATAACCGTTTCCAATCTGACCAGGGTGGTTCATGATGATGACCTGAGAAGTGAAACTGGCAGCACCCTTGGCTGGGTCATCCTTGGAGTTGGATGCAACATACCCACGCTTGAGATCCTTAACAGCAACGTTCTTAACATTGAACCCAACATTGTCACCAGGAAGAGCCTCAGTTAGAGCCTCGTGGTGCATCTCAACAGACTTAACTTCAGTGGTCAAACCAGATGGTCCAAAAGTGACAACCATACCAGGCTTGATGACACCAGTCTCAACACGACCCACTGGCACAGTACCAATACCACCGATCTTGTACACGTCTTGAAGGGGTAGACGAAGGGGCTTGTCTGATGGTCTTTTGGGCTCATTGATCTGGTCAAGAGCATCAAGGAGGGTAGGTCCCTTGTACCAGTCAAGGTTGGTTGATCTTTCTATCATGTTGTCACCTTCAAAACCAGAGATGGGCACGAAGGCGATTTTGTCTGGGTTGTAACCAACCTTCTTCAAGTATGAAGAAACTTCCTTAACGATTTCCTCGTATCTGCTCTTGGAGTACTTGGGAGTGGTGGCATCCATCTGCATAATGTAAATAATAACACCAATTAGTAACTTGCAAATACGACTCCATCAAACAAGTCCAATCACATAAACAAGCTAACAAGTACCAAGACTTTACCTTGTTACAACAACAGATCATTTGCTTCACACCAAGAGTGAAAGCAAGAAGAGCATGCTCACGGGTCTGACCATCCTTAGAGATACCAGCTTCAAAACCACCAGTGGTGGAGTCAATGATAAGAACAGCACAATCGGCCTGAGAAGTACCAGTAATCATGTTCTTGATAAAATCACGATGTCCAGGGGCATCAATGACGGTACAGTAGTATTTTGTGGTCTCAAACTTCCACAAGGCAATATCAATGGTAATACCACGTTCACGCTCTGCCTTAAGTTTGTCAAGAACCCATGCGTACTTGAATGAACGTTTGTTCATCTCAGCAGCTTCCTTCTCGAATCTTTCGATCACACGCTTGTCAATACCTCCTAGCTTGTAGATCAAGTGACCAGTGGTGGTAGACTTGCCGGAGTCGACATGTCCAATGACGACGATACTGATATGAATCTTTTCTTTACCCATAATGTGAAATCAAACAATCTGCAACAAGTGAGAAAATATTTAGTAACTTTTAAAAAGCAAATTACATAATCAACAGTAAGACAGAGAATACACAAATCAATCAAGATAGTGCAACTATATATAGAAACATAACACCTATTTAATTATAACTTAAGACATTACAGGCATAAACTTATAAACACTAACTTAATCAATATAAGGTTACTGTAAAATTAAAACATCTAAACTTCATCCAATGCAGAATTCAATCGGTACAAGTTGCACATTAACAAACCAAAAATGTCATAACATTAAGGCAATAATAACATCTAAACATCTCTTTTAACACACATATCGCCAAAATCAATTAAACCAATTTACTTAGTGTGGTATACACAACAAATGTCAAGATTCTAGCTATACCATAACAGCATAACATTTACAAAACCAAAATCATGAACAAATAAATGAGAACATCAATAACATGTACAAACACACACTATTGCTAACAACGATCAAAAGACGCGACAAAAACAAACAAAACAAAACGATTCAACTCGGATAATCAGTCATTATCATCAACTACAACAAACAATTCCAGAAGCTACTTTATCACACAAACTTATCTGAAGATATAATCATTCATCCTCCCTCAACACAATACATACAAGCAACTCAAGACATTAACATAACAACTACCAGATTAATAGATAATTAAACCTTAAATTATATCAAATCAACACAACTAGACCAGCATCTGTATTAAGCATGATAACAACAAACAAATCATACAGAATCATAATCAGCAGCATACTCAAACTCTAAACCATAGTTCAGCTCTAAACACATACAGTTTGCACGATACACAACATACAGATTCAAAACAAAGCCATAACTACATCAAACAAGCTATAAACCGTAACATATATAGCATACACAATACAATCCATATAAAATACAACAAAATTATACAAAATCACCATTTAATACACTCAGCGTCTCAACCTCTTAACAATAAACCAGTTCAAAACAAACAGGATTTAAATCTATAAAACGTAAACTATATCAGTTATATAAAATGCTAAAATCATCATCAACAACTTAAACTAACTTTTAACCGTAAACTAAAACAAACAAACACAATTTAAACAGTAATAACAATACAGAATCACTACCTACATCATAATCTAAACATTTAAGCGCAAACTATCACTAAACAAAAACATTTTACACAATAATAATCATTTATCAAACAGCTTACAGTAAAATATATCAAACTACCCACGTTTCATCAAAATCCTAAACAAGCTTCCAACCCTACATAACAAACACGATTTAAACTACATAACATACAGATTTATAACTAACAACAAATCTAACAAACTTTTTACCGCAAATACACATACATAATAAGCACTATTCGAACAGAAAACATAACAATAAGCAAAATAA
This sequence comes from Chrysanthemum seticuspe, assembly GCA_019973895.1. Taxonomy (NCBI): domain Eukaryota; kingdom Viridiplantae; phylum Streptophyta; class Magnoliopsida; order Asterales; family Asteraceae; genus Chrysanthemum; species Chrysanthemum seticuspe. The sequence continues at coordinate 24,753,091 of BPTQ01000008.1, forward strand.
TCATCTAAAACATAAACAAGCTTATAACCATACATAACTAACACGATTCACAGAGTAAACATATCGTAACAGCTTCATAACTAAACATCAAATCTAACAAACTATTAACTGCAAATACACAAACATACATATACATCATCAAGAGCTTAATATAACTTTTTAACCGAAACTTATAACAAAATAAGCACAAATTTAACAAACTTTTAACCACAAATAAACAAACATATACATCATCAACAGCTTAATAAACAACTTTTTTAACCATAACTTATTACAAAATAAGCACAAATTTAACAAACTTTTAACTGCAAATTTTTTAACCGTAACTTATTACAAAATAAGCACAAATTTAACAAACTTTTAACCGCAAATAAGCAAACACATACATCATCAACAGCTTAATAAACAACTTTTTTAACCGTAACTTATTACAAAATAAGCACAAATTTAACAAACTTTTAACCGCAAATAAGCAAACACATACATCATCAACAGCTTAATAAACAACCTTTTTAACCGTAACTTATTACAAAATAAGCACAAATTTAACAAACTTTTAACCGTAAATTATCACAAAATAAGCACGATTCAAACACTAAACATTAAAAACAAATCACATAACACATATCATAAATATTTACACAAATAAGCATCATAAAGACACTTTTAACCGCAAACACACACAAATATACATCATCAACAGCTTAATATACCTTTTTAAGCTTAAATTATAACAAATATATACAAATAAACCGCATAATAAAGCTATTAACAGCTAAAACCATCATATTTTACACGATTCACAAACTACATAACATACAGATTCATAACTAAACATCTTATTTAACCGCAGATTATATCATAATAAGCACGATTTAAGCAGTACATAAGATGTATAATCATAAAATTGTATAGAAAATGAATAGATGAGTGATTAAAAGTTATACCTAAGCGATGAATCTGAGTGAGGAAAAGTGTGTGTGTGAGAGTCGCCGATATGAAAGAGAGCAGCGATAGAGAGAATGAAGATAGGATTTGGGAATGAGACTTTATAAAGTGCTCTTTTTGGTTTAGGGTTTTTTCTCAGCCGTTGGATGGTTTGATCTGACGGTTATGAGTGGATGTGCTTTTTTGGTATTTATTCAGCCGTGGATTCCACGTTGATGCCCTAGAGGTGCCTTTTTTTTTAATTTTGGGTTTTTTTTTTTTGCATCATCTTAATAATTATCGTTAAAATTAAATTTTGGATTTTTTATTTGAGAAAAATGATAAAAATAAGTAATTTTAAAAACTTGTTTTATTAAATACTCTTTTTTATCCAAAAAGTAAATTACTCGTTAAATAGTAAAGTATTGCTATATTTTATGAACAAGGATTGTGACGATGCCGCCGCGTTGCGGCGGGGCATTTTATATTTATGAACATACCTGTTGAGCGTTAAAATGCATAGAAAATTGTCGGTGTGTCGACCTCAGAGAAAGCTGATTGGATCACAGACAGCGGTAACGACACCAACGTCATCGCACACTGTGAGCCAATCACTTTCTCCGAGATCGGTAACCGCATCTGTTCCCACTGGCCTGCAAAGAAAAAAGAAATTCAATAGAGTTACTATTTTTAATAATCGTTTATGTTTTGTGGAAAATTATGTTGAAGATATGAACGTTTTGGATACGTATGAAAATATATTACTGATTGAATCTTATATATATAAGAAAAATTAATGAGTCTTATCTTGTGATGGGCAAGTGGCAAAGAAAAATGGCTATGTGTTTGCTTTAAAAGCTTTTAATATAATATGTGTCAATGTGCTATGTAGTACATCTGTATCAATTGCAAAAATGTTTCAATATTTTTTTTGCTCAGGAAATGACTGAAGAAGAATGGTATGTGTTATGGATAGACATTAGTATGTTTCTAGTTAGGCTTGTGTTTATACAATCGTTTGGATACGCAATCGTTTCGTATATGGGTATGTGCTGTGAGAAATGCAAGTGTTTTGAAATAAAACGGTTGGATTTTGAAAAGTGTTACCACTGGTACTTTCGTGTATGCGTTCATAAAATGCTTAAATAGCGTCTACTTATAAATATTACATGCAAGTTTCAGGGTATGATATGCGTGGCTGGATTTCAGTAGCATAATAACATAATGCATACAGTTGCAGGATCTGAGTAGCATAAGGACACGATAGTTGTATTAATTTACAACCTAGATTATCAGAACTTCAGTGTGCAGTTACAGTGCTGCTGGTTTTCGTTACATATAAAGACTTGTTACGGTAAGTGCTAGACTGGGGTAACCTACAATCGTCATCCGAAGCAAAATTGTCGTCGATAAGACTACGGCATCGAGGTGACTAACATGGCAGCAATGTCATTCTTGCCTGCTCTTTTTAGTGATTGTAGGTGGCGGTTCCATAGGATCATCTTTTAGTAGTTGTCTGCGAACAGGCGGTTTTGTGTCCTGTGTTTTGGTGGTGGGCTCTTGAACCTCAGAAGAGATTTGTATGGTAGTCGGAGGCAATACCTGAAAGATTTCAGTAGAAGGAGGTGTAGCAGGTAGCAGAGTGTGTGCTTCTTTAGAAATAGCCCGTGTGGTATCTGCAGCTGGTACAGACATGATACTGGATAGAGAAGGTGTCGCTGTCTCTGTTTCCGTCAACGTAACAGGCTCAGTTCCTTTTTCTGCTTCATTTTTTGCAGCGGTAAGGCAAAGCACTTCGTCTGCAGATTCTACGGATGGCTGCTCGATGGATTCTTCGCGTTGAGGTGGTGGCAGCAAGTGGTGTCCGCTTTCCATAACCACGTCGAGTATGTATACTGGGTTTTCCTTGGTTGACTCCGATGCAAAATGCAACTGAAACAGATGAGTTGTTCCTTTAAGCGCGTTCAATACTGGAGGCAATGTGTACGGATCGCTGTGCCCTTCTTCTGATACAACTTTATTGCATTCAGTTACCAAAGAATGCGCCTCGTTACTAAAACATGTTAGTATCAGTGTCCCAGTCTCGTCAGCAATAGAGAGCCTAAAGCAGTAGCTGCAACACAGAGATAGGAGAATGATGAGATAAGAATATGGGTATTGGTGTGCCACTGTGGCGAAGTACATTCCTGGTGACATCGGAGTTGAAATAAGAAAGTGCATACCTGTAGTCTTTTGGTTCCCGAGGATCTGGTTGTATACAGTGGTCGTGAAGGCGGTCGTCAAAGATTTTACATCGACAGTCCGTGCAATGTCGAAAATACCAAGCTCTCCCAGCATGCACATACGTTACAGTTGCAACGACTGTGAACCTGACATTCTGATAAGACAATGAATCATTTAGCTTGTATTCTATGTATTCTGTTTTCTGCATTGGCTAAGAGTCTGACCGTTTGATTGCGTGGATCTTCACGCAGCAACTCATCTATCGTCGTCCTGTTTCTCAGCTTTTCCTGGTCAATGTTCTCGTATCGTTGCCTCCGTACATTCTGTATGACTGGTGGCGCAAGCAGTTCAGCGTACCTGAGAAGAAATCATATATGGTTTGGTATAGTTGAAGAAATGGAACTATGGTGTGCAAAGTTTAAAAGTCGCGCAGCTAGTAGAGCAAGTTGTGGCTGTGAGTGTAGAAACACTGCATGGAACGTGGCTGACATGCTGAGTATGTAGTCAGTTTCCGGAATCTCTGGGTTGAGGTAGTAGTAAGTCGCGACAGTACTTGATAGCTGCAGGCCTGTGGAATTGATTATAGTAATCAGAATGAGGTGTTGGTGACCAGCAAAAGGCATCATCAATTACAATGTCATTACCTCCGTATGTTCTGACCCAGCAATAGCTCACGGCCATGACAGTTGGCTTAGGTTCCTTGTCGTAAGCATCGGTATCGAAGTCTCGTGCTTTATCATTCCAAAGAGTGAACCGAATAGTATTTCCCCTGTATCAAAATAAGTAAGTTAGTTGTTGTCTAGCTAAGCAAACCGATCATGAACATCAGTGGGTGTTAGTTACTCTAAGTTTCGGAGAACGATGTCTCTCCAAATGACAGGTCGTTGGTTACCAACCCCAGGCTGACGCAAGTCACCTACATGGAGCACGAAACCAATGTAATCTGCATGCAACGTACGTGCTATCAGAACATGTGACTGTCATGTGTTACTAATGCATAGTGTATGTACATGTTAAGATAACATCGTTGCGATCAGCGCGCAACGGCAGCTCATCATACGTCGCGAAATTAAAGTGATGGGCGGGGAAGTGACCGTCGGAAAATGATTGGACATCAGTTAATTTTCCAAGCATGAGTATAAAATTGTTTGGAAGAGTTTGCATCCATTTTTTCGCATCCATTAATCCGAAACCGGTGATTGTATATGCTGAGCCTATCTGAAGAGTATTCTCGAACCGATTACGCTCCCGATGGTCTACGTTTGCTTGGATTGCTCCTCCCTACAAAACAGTGACCGCAGTTGGTTAGCGAGTCGAATTTAATTTATACACGTGTTAATAAAACTGCCGTATACGTATTACCATCTGATCAAGTAAAATGAAGGTTAAAACTGCTGGTTTTGCACCCCGAGCAGAAACGACAGTCCATTTCCGATACACTTTAACACGGACAGCTTTTCCAATGTCTGACGGCTTAATGTTCCCAACGCCTATCACTTCTAGAGATGTTGTAGGTTTTTTGCCTGCGGATTTAGCCGCTGCTGCTAAATCATGGGTAGTTAACATTTCCCTGCACACAAAGTTATGGACAATGAAAGTTAGCTGCAGGCAAGGTCACGAATAAAACGACAAAGAAGGTAGTAGGACACAAATGATAGGAATACAGCTTCATAACATGCACGGAACAGCGGCAGTTGAGTGGTGGTAAGAAAGGTCATGCTATATATTTACCTTAATACGCAAACCATATCGTTATGACATACGAATAGACACATAGTGGGCGTGCGTAGCAACTGGCACAGCAGGTCACGGAAACCTCAGTAGTCATCCTAAAACTGCGCCTAAACACATGAAGATGGTCTGCAAAAGGACGCGTGACTGGATCGGTCACAATAGAAGCATGTTTTTTCTTGGTGTACGGATCTGCGCATACAGCTACAAAGTAGCAGGATAACTAAGGAATATATATATTGTTGGAATTATAATGGTCACGCAAGGCTATGTAGCCTCCTATCTAAAGTCACCGACCTGGGTGTCGTGAGCAGCTTATGATACCTATAGACATATGGCTCAAAAGCAAGTATCGACTAAACTAAAAAGAAAACAGTATATGTATTTAATAAAAGCGTAGACTAAACATAAAGACTACACATGTAACGAAACGTATGGCTATACTATTATGACACACGATGGCGGAAAAAAAAGAGTATGAGAATATCCACATTTGTTATGAATAAAACCTCGTTTCCCACAATGTTTTCTAGAAAATCCCTGTAAACGATATTTTTCGTCGTGTTCGACATTCTATTTGGTTGATTGCTAGCCAGAATCCGTAAGCCTTCAGGCGATGTAGCTCTTGAAAGCGCCACGTATAATTGCCCATGCCCAAATATCGGTTCAGGCAGGTAGATCCCTATCCTATTCAGAGACTGACCTTGACTTTTGTTAATAGTCATCGCATAGCAAACTTTGATTGGGAATTGTTTCCTCTTGAATATGAACGGCAACTGTTCGTCTCTGTTAAATAGCATTATTCGGGGAAGAAAGACTTTTTGTAACATTCTCGTGCCCGTTACAATTCTAGCCTCTATGACCTTAGCAAGCATCTGTGTAATGATCATGCGTGTGCCATTACACATACCTCCTGCCAAATTAAGGTTTCTGAGCAGCATAACCGGCGCTCCTACCTTCAGTTGAAGATTATGGGGCGGAATACCGGAGAATGTCAGCGTGTTAAGATATTCCATTGGATATAGCAACTCTGTCGCACCACCATCGTTATTCCGGGGTATGGCCTCGTCGTTTCTTACGTAAGTATGACCAACAGCAGACAACATTTATAGAACATATGCATTTATCGAATCTGCGGTGTCATTTTTAGGACAAATTATAGCCCTCTGCTGCAACGCCTCTGCTGTTGGTGCCTGTAACGTACTGGCGTCGTATATAAAGTGTATAAGTTCCTGCCTCCCGTTTTCAGTATCAGGTAAACAATAGGCATCAGGTATATGTACCCATGAAGCATTCTCTGGATCTGCCTCGTCCGGTTGTCCAATGACACCGTTACCAACATCAAGCAACCACTGAGAAAACATTCTGATATAATGGGTTTGTTGTGGCGACGCAGATGGCCTGTTGAGCCGCATATTATCTGTTAAGGTATAAACCTTGAAATATTTCCACAGGTAAGACTGCGTAATGCAAGAGGAGATGATTTCCTGCTTAACAACTTTTCTCTTTACTGGAAGCGTTTGCCTAAAGTCACCGCCCAGAATAACTGTTTTTTTGCCAAAGACATCGAATGGAGCATCTAGCAAATCACGCAAAGTCCTGTCAAGAGTCTCGAAACATCTACGGTCACTCATGGGGGCTTCGTCCCAGATGATGATATCGGTTTGTATAAGAAGATCAGCTAACTGAGTATGTTTCTTGACGGTGCACATAGATTCGTTTGTAAGGTCCAGCGGAAGTTTGAACCTTGAGTGGGCGGTACGGCCTGATGGCAACAAAAGTGAAGCGATACCGGAAGACGCAACCGCTAGAACGATCTTTCGTTGCGCCCTGAGCGCGTAAATTATACTTTTCCATACATACGTCTTTCCTGTTCCCCCATGGCCATATACAAATATTAGTTCCTGACTATTATTCGCCACTGCATCGACAACGGTGTCAAAAATCCTTCGCTGCTGTGTGTTGAGGTTCGGCAATAGATTGTCCCTTTCACGGGACATGACCTCCGGATTATGGTTTCTTTCTTCCATAACTGTTCTATTACTAAGGATAGCTATCAAGTTAGGTGAAGGCAAACGTAAACCGAAATCTGTAACTGATTTCCCGTAGAAGCTGAGAATGCCTTCTAGCTCGTACAAAATTCCACCCTGCAATTCTTCGTCGTTTAAGTTAACTTCACGCGTATGCAAAACCGCTGATAGTATCATAGGGACGTCATCGCTCATAAGACGCCAATGTGTGTTCCAAAGAGACAGTGGGCTTGCTACGTCACAGAAAATGAGAATCTGACAAAAAAGCTGCCTCAGTTCCACTGCTGATGCCAGTAACGCAGCCTCCACCATAGCGAGCGACCATTCTCCATCTCCAGCTAACAAACCCATCGCTTCACATGCACCTCTGTTCGTCGGGTAAACGTAGTCATCGACTGTACGTATCCCCGGAAAAGATGTGCACTCTTTCTGGTGACATAACAAAAGCCTTTGATAAAAGAGGTCACCGGCACTTGGATGGATGTAGGCCAGCCGACCGATAGAAGGCCTGTTAAGGTTACATCTTGGCGACCAATATGTGACAACTCGCAATTTCAGGTCATTTCTCGAAACAATTTATGCCTCACTATTTCAACATTTATCGTAAACTAGGTTTACGTGTTCCAAATTCGCGTAACCTTTATGGTTTAGCGGCGAATTCATGATCATATCATCACGAACATTTTATTTGGACTAAGTTTAGTCTACATTTCATTAGTATCAATTGCATCACGTTAGTTCATTCATGAAATTGCATTTCACATTAATCGCGTAAATTTTATATTAAATAAACGTTATCGCGTGAGTAATTATTTTGAATATTTAATCCGTTATTTCTAAAAATGATCCCGATATATTTTTATACTTATGTTTAGTTTATAAAAACTATATTTTGAGTTTACCTAGTGTTTTGAATTTATTTTGTACATAAATCGTTAAATTTATATTATTACGAAATTTTTCTTAAAAACTATACGATAATTATTATATCACTCAAATTTTACAAGGAATGTATTTTTACAATTTTTATGACCTCATTATACTCTACTTTGATCTATTAAAAATTACTTTTACCTAAAATTTCCTTAAATACACTAATATATAAAACCTTACAATTTACATTTAAACTACACCTTTCACTTACACATTTTTACAAGTATATACAAAGAAAGAAAAAAAAAAATGGTGAAACATCCCCCCCTAATATCCGGCCAAGGGGGGGGGGGGGAAGATAGTCAAAGTGGGTAAAAATTTTTATTACATATATACATCTACACTCTAACTTCATTTCATACATCAAACCACAATAATTCAAGTTACTCAAATTTCTTTTTCTCTCTTCTTGTTTCTCTCCATAACCGGTTCATCAAGGGGCAAGAAGGAATCAACAAAATTTTTTTTTCTCAAGCTCAAGTTAAACACAATCTAGATCACACTCTTTATAAGGTTTTGAAATAAAAACCTAGGGTGTTTAGGCTAACCTTTGTTCTTTGCACCTCATCATAATACTTGTAAGCATATTTCTATCATTTTACATATTTCATCTTCATTTTATATTTATCTCTTCATTTTTGGAGCAAACATGCAAGACTTGTGTTGTTTATACCATTTTTACATGATTTTTAGTGTTATATATATATAAGGTCATCCTATAATTATCCCCTTGGTACATGTTGGTCTTGATGATGTTTAGGAACCCATGACACCCTAAGAAGGTGTATGGTAGGATTAGATTAGCTTTGGAGTTGATTTGAAGGGATTGGAATAGGTTTAGTACGAGAAAAACTATTTTCGATAAGTATAAAAATGTGTTCTGTCCTTGTTTTGATTTTCTGGAAAATCCGACTGTAGGCACGACTTTTTGGCCTTGATATTTAGAAAATATACTTTAAAACGAATCCGTGGCCGCTTGAACGGATAAAAACGGAGTTATAACGAAGAAGTTATGAATTTTTAAAGTTTGACGACGAAATATACTTTTTCAGAAAATTTCAGCAACATGTTTTTACTTTGTTCGAGTCAAAAACGAGCCTTAAGCTTCACAAATTATTTCGACTTGTCAAAAATATATTAGTATACTTTGATACGAAGCTAAGGACGTATTATACGTAGAAAACGGATTTGAAACGACTAAGATATGCACATTTTCATAAAATTGCCGTAACTATTATTTTCTGAAAAACTATATTATTTTTACGAGATAAGTATTACGGTAACTAAAACGACCATGTTTGAGGCTGTTTTTAACGATGATGTAAAACTTTTTTGAACGAAATGTCTTCTAATAAAATTTAGATCACCGAGCATATTTTTCAAAACAACCAACCGTTTGTATAGCGGAGTTTTAATAAATTATTTACGGATGCTTAAAATTGGCCGAAACTCACTTTTTACACAACAATTAGACAAAACCACCATCTTTAACCCTTATTATCTTTATGATCGAGATCTTTATGTCGAAAACTCCTGAACTGAAACTTCTAGATTTTGATACAAACTTTCCAAAACCGTCGAGTTCGTTTCCTAACGCTCGACGTACACCATTTTACGACTAGTTTTTCGAAGCCATTTTTGTTACTTTCATGATTTTCCGACGACTTTATTTTACGACGAAAAGTGAAAATTTCACCATAAATCATTACAAAACCATTGTAGGATGACATTTTGACGTAAATACTTATAAAGTGATTTAAGAATGGTCAAGACGTCAAAAGAGTATTTTTCGACGATAAGTACTATTATTTTCAAAACCCGTAAATGGTATAAATAACATACGAAATGCATGCATATCATTACATCATAACTCATTTCATATCATATCATTCGTAATAGGTCCAGATTAAAGTATCACGCTATACCTCAGTGTACTCACTCTTGTCATCATACCAGTTTATCAAGTGAGTTCATAACCCCACTTTTACTCTTTTAACTGTTTTACAAACTCTTGGGGGAGATACATGCTACATTTTTAATCGAACACATATGCTTTGAACTGTATGCTATATCCGAATGTTTTATTGTCACTAAGTATTTGCCATGTTCGAAGTCCCTACATCATGAACCATTAGTCACTTGCGAGTGAGCGCGAATATTGTGAATAGGCCTATTGGAATTAACACTCCCGCTCCTATTGACCCAGTTAGGGGAAATCGAGCGCACTATATTTGAATCATTAAGGTAAATTGGCAAATTACCTATTAGGGCGGCGATGAAACGATGATTACCAATTTTTATTGGTGCGATGTTTACGCTTTGGTGTCATGAACTTAGTGAAATAAATACGATTTTGTTTTTAACGATGAGTGTGAAACCATTTAACTCACACTACGATTATTGTGTTCAAACGAATTACTTAAACCTATGGATTTCACTCAACCTTTGTGTTGACCTTTTTAGCATGTTTATTCTCAGGTATACAATTCATGGCATACATTTGGACACATCATAGAGTCGCGGTGACGACGCGTCTCACATGGGTTTTATGGACTTTTGAACATCGTTTGACTTGTATTAAACTTAATTTCCGTGCATAGTAACTTTCAAATTGGGACCTATCTTTGTAACTCTGAATGTTTTTATTAAATCAAGCGATGTATTTTCCAAACGACACTTTAGGTCGTTCAATATAACTGTGATTGTGATGCTATGACAGTCAATCCCCAGGAATTCCATTCCGCTGCAAAACAGGTAATTTGGGGGTGTGACAGATTGGCATCAGAGCTTCGGTTATAGAGAACTAGGTTGCATCATTGACCCTAGACTATAACTACATCATCATAGCATCTCATCATTTCATCATAAGTGCATGTTCACTTTACATGCGGTTTATACGTACATTTTTCGAGTTATTTACTTTCATTTCATATCGATTGTCACATGGATGCCTTTAAATGCCCATTCCATTATTCTTTCTTCATACTCTAATGTGGAGAATTCCTTGTCATTCCCTATCATAATTTTTATATCAGTTGACTCATCACCGATAACGTCGAATGCTGAGATAAACCTTTAAGTACGGCAAAGTCACTCCCACTCCTTTGTTTCATCACTAACATGTCGAGTTACACGCTATTCACACTAAGTCACTAAACCATCATACATTTGAAGCACTTACGACATCTCATAACCCATTTCTTAGGAAACCGTCGATTATTTTGAAGATAACCTCAAACTTATCATTCTTATCACATTTCTTTGGAGCGTTTATTATTAACATCAGATTTTGTTACGTCTCACATTTCCTCTTGTTTTGAAGAAGATATGGCACCGAAGAAAGCCACAGCTGAAATGACACAAGCGGCTATTCAAAAGTTGGTAAGGGATAGTGTAGCAGAGGCATTAAGGATTGAAAGGGAAACGGTGGTTGCTGCTGCTGCCGAGGCCGCGGCTGCTGCTGAAGCCGCAAGGCTTGCTACTGCTACTGGAAATGCAGGAGGATCCGGAGTTAAGAGCTGTTCTTACAAGGATTTCAAAAGTGGAGATCCCACCAAGTTTAAAGGGACTGAAGGAGCCACTGCCATGGTGCGATGGTTCGAGAAATTGGAGTCCGTGTTTTTGCTGTGTAATTGCCCGGATGATAGTAAGGTCAAGTTTGCTACAAGTACACTACTCGATGGAGCATTGTCGTGGTGGAACTCATATGCTCAACCGATGGGAATGGAGAATGCTTTCAAGCTTACTTGGGAGCAATTCAAGGGTTTGGTAACTAAGAAATTTTGTCCTCGTACGGAAGTGAAAAAGTTGGAGACAGAATTCTATGAACTAGTAACAACTGGGTATGATATTGACACTTACATTCGGAGATTCCAAGAATTGGCCGCGTTATGCCCGTCTATGGTTTCGGATAACGAGAAGTTACTAGAGGCTTTTATCGGGGGACTTCCCGAGGTTATTCAAGGAGATGTGACTTCGTTTGATCCACAAACAATCGAGGAAGCTATTAGGGTGACTCAAAAGCTCATGGCCCAGGTAGTGAAGAGAGGTAAGTACACCAACACCAACCAAAACAACAACAACCCCAACAACCGCACCAACTACCACAATAACCAAAACAACAACAACAACGACGATAACCAACTCAACAACAACAAAAGGAAATGGGAAAACGACCAAGGAGATTATAACAACAACAACCAAAACCGCAACACTAACCATCATCAACAACAAAATAAGAGGCAAGAAGCGGGAATGGTTTATGTCGCTGCACCAATGAGAGGTAGAGGGTATGCTGGAACACACCCACTATGTAATCGATGTAATTTTCATCACTCGGGTCCCTGCCCTGCCAAGTGCCACAAATGCCAAAAACCGGGACATCTAGCAAGGGATTGTAAAGGTAAAGCCATAGTCACGTGCTTCGGATGTGGGGAGCAAGGACACTATAGAAATCAATGTCCTCAAAACCAAGGTCAACCAGTTGAAGATGCTCATGGGAATGCATACATGTTAGGAGGAGGAGAAGCTCGTCATGGTCACAACAACGCGGAAGACTGAAGAAGTTTGGAAGCTAACAGTCTTAATTTTCCTTATGTACTATGTCGTACTAAGTTTATGTTTTCCATCGTATCCGAATCTTTATAACCTAAGATGTACTACTTTTGCTAAACCACTCGTTGTAAAATATTCTCATCTATCGTACTTATTTTCTTTCCGATTTGTTATTACTTACGAGAATTTTACTTCCTTTTACTTTAACTATCATTTTAACGACACAGATTAAATCCTTGTAAGCATCGAGAGTTATAACAACTAAACCGAACGTCACATCATCGTTCCTTAATTATACATAGCCTAGCTAACTATGTCTAATTCTGGAGGGGTCATGTTATGTTGGGAGCAGTTAATTATAAATCTTAGTGTAAGCAAAATTTTCACATGTTCCGATTCAAAGTGTTACTTATGAGAGATTCATCCGATATTTTCTTTACTACGATGTTTTATACACTCTCAATCATCAATAACCGTAACGACACCTCTTCATGTCTTCTTTCCTCGGTATTCATCACAAACTCAAAAATTCGATAGACCAACACGAACTGAATTCAGGGACTGAATTCCTTTTTGGATGGGCGAATGTGACAACTCGCAATTTCAAGTCATTTCTCAAGTTTCACTATTTCAACATTTATTGTAAACTAGGTTTACGTGTTCCAAATTCGCGTAACCTTAATGGTTTAGCGGCGAATTCATGATCATATCATCACGAACATTTCATATGGACTAAGTTTAGTCTACATTTCATTAACATCATTTGCATCATATTAGTTCATTCATGATTTTTCATTTCACATTTAACGCGTAAATTTTATATTAAATAAACGTTATCGCGTGAGTTATTATTTTGAATATTTAATCCGTTACTTTCAAAAATGATCCCGACATATTTTTATACTTACATTTAGTTTATAAAAACTATATTTTTAGTTTAGCTAGTGTTTTGAATTTATTTCGTATATAAATCGTTGAATTTATATTATTACGACACTTTTCTTAAAAACTATACGATAATTATTTTATCACCCAAATTTCACAAGGAATGTATTTTTACAATTTTTATTATCTCATTACATTCTATTTTGATCTATTAAAAACTTACTTGTACCAAAAAGTTACCATTTACCTTTACTTATACATTTAACTACACATTACTTACACTTTTCTTAAAATTGTTACAAGTATATATTATATACAAGTAAAAAAAATATATGTT
>BPTQ01000008.1:24766810-24876376 GCA_019973895.1 Chrysanthemum seticuspe
ACGTCAAAAGAGTATTTTTCGACGATAAGTACTATTATTTTCAAAACCCGTAAATGGTATAAATAACATACGAAATGCATGCATATCATTACATCATAACTCATTTCATATCATATCATTCGTAATAGGTCCAGATTAAAGTATCACGCTATACCTCAGTGTACTCACTCTTGTCATCATACCAGTTTATCAAGTGAGTTCATAACCCCACTTTTACTCTTTTAACTGTTTTACAAACTCTTGGGGGAGATACATGCTACATTTTTAATCGAACACATATGCTTTGAACTGTATGCTATATCCGAATGTTTTATTGTCACTAAGTATTTGCCATGTTCGAAGTCCCTACATCATGAACCATTAGTCACTTGCGAGTGAGCGCGAATATTGTGAATAGGCCTATTGGAATTAACACTCCCGCTCCTATTGACCCAGTTAGGGGAAATCGAGCGCACTATATTTGAATCATTAAGGTAAATTGGCAAATTACCTATTAGGGCGGCGATGAAACGATGATTACCAATTTTTATTGGTGCGATGTTTACGCTTTGGTGTCATGAACTTAGTGAAATAAATACGATTTTGTTTTTAACGATGAGTGTGAAACCATTTAACTCACACTACGATTATTGTGTTCAAACGAATTACTTAAACCTATGGATTTCACTCAACCTTTGTGTTGACCTTTTTAGCATGTTTATTCTCAGGTATCTAAGGCATTATCATCATGGCATACATTTGGACACATCATGGAGTCGTTGTGACGACGCGTCTCACTTGGGTTTTATGTACTTTTAAAACATCGTTTGAATTGTAACAAACTTATTTCCGCACGAGATGATTTTCAATTGGGACCTACACTTTGTAATTCTGATTATTTTATTAAATCAAACGATGTATTTTCCAAACGACACTTTAGGTCGTTCAATATAACTGTGATTGTGATGCTATGACAGTCAATCCCCAGGAATTCCATTCCGCTGCAAAAACAGGTAATTTGGGGGTGTGACACAATACTTCGGCGTGCTATTCCAAACAAACTCGGAGGGGAACTGCAAGTACGTCAAATGACGGCCAACAGTAGAATGAGCATTAAAATCCAGCCATTGTGTAAGTGTAGTTTTCTTATTACTCGGATTGTCAACAATGGACTCCAACGTTTCGGATGTTCTGAAGATGACGCGTTGCATATTCTGTAGATGAACAGCTAGTATCTGTACAGGCGGATCTCTGTGATGAATATCGAAACCGAATATCCGCCAGCATGCTTCGTGAGGTCCGATGTAGCGTGCATCGAGATAATTTTTTATCTCGTCCACTGTAGCAGAACGCGCTGTGCTTGTAGAAGCCACATCGCCGAGAGATCTTGTAATCTGCGTAACTATCCGATCCGCACCCTTAGAAATATACTTGAACAGGTACTTAATCAACATCGTCCATTCACAATATTCCACGTTGATATGCGCGTAGAACCTTCGAAGAAGCGGCATATTATACGGCACCACATAACTGTTATCAAGCTGAACATTTTGACGAACCGTCACGCCACCCGCAAGACGCCTGCGATAGTGGACGTACCCTTTTTTGTCTACAGATGTAGCATTACAATAAGGTTTCGGAAATCCTTTGGAACACGCATCCCCACCTTTCATACAAACGGCCGACATGTTTGCCAGACCACACGGACCATGCATCATTAACTCGGTGACTATACGATACCCTTCCGGATCAGAATCCCTATCAGGTAACTCCGCAGAGACATAACGATCGATATCCGCATTCATTTGAATCCGTGAATGTTCTTCTATCCACAACAGCAAATGACAGTGCGGGAGACCTCTTTTCTGAAACTCGACAGTGTATAAAACTGCAAAAAAAGAAAGTGAAAGTTAGTAAAGTATATAGCAACTAATACATAGGTGAGCCAATGCAAGTATGCTGGAATGCTAACCTGCCGCAACTGGTCCAAAAGGCCTGAAATCACGAAGATATGCGATCAGCTGGTGTATTTTCTGTTCAAAGACACGGTCGACAACGTCTGGTCTGTCGGCGATACTCACATCATGAAAGTGTTCCATAAAATCTACAATCTCCGGCCACTTAACATTACAGGTAAACGTAATAAAGAAAGAAGGATTTCCATGGACACGGCATATAGCCAAGGCATCTAAGTAGTGGCTGTACATATATCGAGGGCCACCAACAAAGGATGCGTGCAAGATAGTGCGCATACCCACTTCTGAACCACTCCTGTCACCACGCGCGATCGCATCATACAACCCGGCAAGGTAGTCGTTTCTGATGTCGTCCTGGTGTTTGCGAATGAAATCCAACCGGTACGCCTCAACACTACAATAAGCCGTGACGACATATTGCTGAAACAACCTTCCTCCTCTGATTAATAAAGTGTATTCCTGAAACCGATCGTGAAGTTGATATGCGTAGTACATTTTCATAGAGAGCTTCTTCTCCTCATCGATAGACTGAGTCCTAACATTCCACAATCTAAGACCAATGTGAAAACCATCGTCTCCGTATATAAATAGAAGCGGAAATTGCAGAGACATGTAAGACGGGTGTAACTTGCTGACCCTCTCTGGATCACCAGCACGCCTGTGGATAACGACATCAAATTCAGTACCACTATCTGGACCACCTTCGTAAACAATAGCCCCTATCGAATCTCCAGCTGGCAACTCATGTTGCTTCGAGCCCGCAACTGCAAATAGCCTGATCTTAAATTCTGGAACGTTCTCAGCACCAATCAAGTCCCTTGCGGTTCTAAAGATACGAACCAATTCACTGTGCTCGTCCAGCAAGTGAATCAAAGCCTGAACAATCTGTGGATTCAATGTTCTCCCGCCCGTATCGAAAGGCCGCAACCTGTTTTCGACCTCGTTTCCAGTGTCAAAAATATACAGTTGCAGGAAACGCGGGTCGCTATCATCCGCCGGACAGAGACCACCAATCCAATGATAAATCTGACCAGAGACTTTAAACACATACGGTCCATGACCCCTGTTAATAGAGTCGTCAATCTGTGCTCCTAATGAAGTCATTGCAAACATCGAATTATAAGCTCTTATGTTATCCATGAAATGAGGAAGCGTAAAAAGCTGCTTCAGATAGAGTGGATAATCAAGCTGTGGCCGCAAAACGACGCGACCGGCCATGCAACAACGGTGGTATTCCGGAAAGCGAACACCGTTCTGTTTCACGCGTTCTTCGAGCCAAAAAAGTGCCTTGCAATGCCGACAAACCCTGTTGCAGCGGCCCAAAGAAACGTACGTAGCTGGTGCACCTAATAAAAATGAAACTAAGAATCAGACCAAAAAAAGGAGAAAAAGAGGCGACGCTAATCTAACATATAAAAATAACACGGACCGCCGACGTTCCTGGAAGGGATTGATGAACCTGCTGGAGACCGACGTGTCGCTGTTCCAGGAGTAACCCTCCTACCTACAGCAAATGCAAATACCAAGAAAATGAAATAAGAAACGCAAGTCTACCAGGAGCGCAGCGAAAGAGAAATATAGAAATACAGCAAAGGCAAACAATCAAGTGCAACAAAACGGAGACATACGTGGGCGTCTACGTACTGGAGGCAGCGCAATATCAGCCGGCGGCACGGAAATAGCAGCCTGTACAGCACCCACGCTTACATGAACGGAAGTTGGATCGACAACACAAAAAGAAGCAGGCAATCCAGCTGGGTCAAGAACATGAAATGAAAAACGTAAGAAGTTAAAAAAAACACGATGACCATAAGCAAACAACACAAAAAGGTACATCACATACACCCGCATGCAGTAGGTGTGGGCATAGGCACTGCTAAAGAAGGCTGCTGGTGAGGTCGCACGACGGCAACAGCTGCAAAGACGGCAATGTATAATGTTGAACATGCATGGTTAGTAAAAACCTTTTTTAAATTTGCAATTTGGTTTCGATATTCTTTTTTTATTCGTTAATGGTCATGCTTTTCAACTTAAGTGACATCTATACTTTTTTAGATTCCAAGTTAGTATTACTAAAGTAATACGAAGTAATTAAAGAAGAATAAAAAGCCTTGTAGTTATAATTTTTAAATGTTCTTAAGCTCTGTTTTATTAGTATGGGCTATTTTGAATGGCATACCAAATACTTTCGCTAACACAACAGCGAAAGCTAATAAGCAACAGAAAACGCAACCGCGAATGACAAAGACACAGAAATAGCAACACTCACCAGCAGGCCTAACAGTCGGTATGACACGACAGCTCCCTGCACCGGTATGTACTGACACAACAGTAAAGGCTAATAAATCAGGACACTCATCATGAAAAGAGGACGCGCAGACAGGCATGTAAATCAGAAAAGAAAATAAGAGGGAAAACCAATATATGCACATAACAACTGACCAGGACTCATATGAGACAATGTGCATTGGCTGTTTGAAGTTCCAGCACCAGCTACAGTAACGACAAAAAGAAAAGCAATTAAATGCGTTAAAAGCATGGGATAATCACATATAAAAACAAAGAAACATATAAAGCACAACACGTACACGCATCCAAAGAAGGAAACGATGCACCGTTCATAGCGTCAACATCGAGGGATTGCGCGGAAACAGAAGTGGCTGTCGCATAAGAGGCTGAGAATAATGAACCGAAGATACATATAACAAAGGCAAAGTAGACGGGAAAATTTAAAACCGAAAAACAGAAGCACCTACCATGACAGGATAACGGAAACATATCATCGACTTTCCTCTTCCCTTTACCAACAGAATCCACAAACGGCAGACCACGGTCAGACCGCGCAGCAGCAGAAGCACGATAAGAATCAGGCTTACTAATCGTTATCCCTCTCGTAACTCTAACACCCGTATCAGTACCACTATACACAGGTGTATGAGCATCCAAACAGGTATGTACACCCAAAAAAGGACCCGAAGCATGTTCCCTAACAGCCGTGTCAACCGAAAGACAACCTGACTGTGACAAAAGACCCACACCAGTACCTAAATCCTCTAAATCATGGATAACCGACCCGTCATCACTAACAGCAACATCAGCTGCAACACAAACATGTTCCTCCAACCCATACCCAGAACCTAAATCCTCTAAATCATGGATAAGCAACCCGTCATCACTAACAGCAAGGTCAGGTGCAACACAAACATGTTCCTCCAACCCATACCCAGAACTATTCCTACGCCGACCCTTACTTTTAGTTCTCATCTCCTATAACACAGGTTAGAGTAACTACAACGATTCCCTAACAGTCTAACAGCAAGCATAGAACACACATAAACATAGCAGACAAAAAAGACACAAAAAGTAACAAAAACACACATGACTGATACGCAAGAACAAAGACCTAAGATTGAAACAACAATTACCTAAGACAAAAGCAAGAAACGATCCAAACGGAAGAAGAAGCGGCAACTGTTGAGGATGATGATGAAGCAAATAATGCCACGTAGAAATAAAAAAGACACGTATATGAAAGGAAACGCAGAAAAGCCGACTGAAAGTAATGGACCTAGAAATTGGGCTGAAGAAAAGCGGTTAAGCCCTAAACGACACATATGGCTGCCGTTTTACACTCTCGCATTAATATATATATATATATAATTTTTAATAAAATTGCAAGATTTATCTATAATTTTGCGAATTTCTTTAATAAATCACAATATCTTGCTATTAAAAAAATGCAAAGTTGACCTTGCTAATTTTCATAAACTAGTAATTGCTAAATTTAAAAAAAAATGTCAAGACTTTACTAATTTATTTTTTTCATCGTATTAATATTTATCGTTATAATTAAATATTTTATTTTTTAGTTAATCGAAAAAACTAAATATGGAGGTGTTCAATGTTTTATAAACCGGTTTTTTAATTGACCTAACTAAGTTTCTACGGTTTTTGGTATCGATAAGGTTATAGGGGAAAGTTGAACCTTGCTTTCAAATTAGTTATTAAATTATCAGGTGAGGCTTTGGGTTACTGGATTAACTTGTGGTTTAACAGAGTTTTTTTTTTTTCTCAAAACAGGATTTTGGATCCATTTGAGATTGCACATAAAAGTTGAACATTTTGGCTTAGATGTGTACATAAACGGAACTAGGGTGAATTTATTGGGCGGCTCAAGTGTTATATCAGCCAATTTAAGAGGATCAAAGTTGTATTTTTTTTCTAGCCAATACAAGTAAAACCTCAAACCCTATTTGGTTTGTTGTAAATTGACGTAATTGGATGTAATTGTAATCTGATTACATTACATAAGTTGTTTTGGTTTGTAAAATAAATGGACATGTAATTCATATTACATTGCATAAGTTGTTTGGTTTACAATACAATTGAAATTCAAACACTCCAATTACATTAAATGAGAGAATGCATATTACACAGCAAGTTAAATGGAATTACGTTGAACTTCATAATTTATAATTTAAACCATCAATATTTATTATTGTTATTGTTACTTTGTTTTATTTTTTTTATGAAACATCACTTTATTCGAAATTTATTAATATTATTGTTATTATTATTATTAATATTATTTTATTTTTATTATTATTATTATTATTCTTTATTGTTATTTTTGTTATTTAATTTAAGTAATTAATTAATTTTAATAAAATTTTAATTATCTAATATTATTGTTATTATTATTATATTTATTTTGAATTTTTTTAATAATTAATTAATTTTTATTATATTTAAATTATTAATTATTATTGTTATTATTATGAATTACAAGAGTTCACAATACATTTACATTACAACTAATTAAGATAATAATTACAATTCCTTAGATATATTACAATTTATTCAGATTCCATTACAATTCTTTTGACAGATTAAATTCCTTTGAAAAAATATTTTGCAAACCAAACGGGCCCTCAAAGTTTTGGAAGAGTCGTAACTCTCCCTGGTCTCCACTAAAGTCTGTCCATGAATGTATGTAGTTTAACTAGTGATGAGGTGCAATTTGATAACAATGTTAGAGGCCATTGATGCATGTTTTACTGACCAGATCTTAATATTTATAGTGTCTCGCTATACCTATGGTCTACCCTAATGCACTAACGGGCAGTGTACCCGGTCGTGTGTAGTGTAGTATTCGGTAAAACCGAGGTCGTCCCAAGGGCTACGTGGATTGGAAATTAACTTAAGTGTATGTCACGATTTTAATTGCTTATAAGATTGAAATAATAAAACAAACTAATAAAACAAGGAAATAAAAGAAAGCAGATAAAGGCAAGAGTTGTAATCAATGAAGAAGAGTGGTGCTAACCTAGTTAATCCTCCTAGCTAGTTATGTTTACGTCTACTTACTTCTAATTACTTCAGGTGGGGTCAAAGTCGAGAGGACAACATTTGGTCAATTCGCCCTAACCTATCAGCAAAGATGCCACCACAGGAGAAATCAGGTGCACCGTCATAAGTCCTGTTGTTCCTGGTCCCCTAAGCCGAGTCATTAAGTACCGCTACATGCTAGATTTGTAATAGTGAGTGCCCGACCGTTAGGAACTTAGACACTCACCCCCTAATTCTTAAGTTCATCCAAACGATAGGTGATCAGTTGGTCAAATCGCACAAGTAGAAAGGGTCATCAGTTGGTCATATCTTACCCTTCCCGTCTCAGTCCATTCACCTAGGGTCAGTTGGTCATATCTCCTAGGCAATTGGCCTCTACCGCCATTCAAAACTACCGAACCAAGGGTGACTACCAATAAACTATGCATGCATACACTTAGAAATAATTGTACGGAAGTAAAGTAAATGCAAACAAAACAATTAAAGAATCATAACTAGGCCAGCACCAGGGTGCTTAGCCAAACAAATAATAAATCATACCAACAAAAATGAATAAATCATAAATTTAATTGAACATAATGTTTGATACAAATTACTTGATGTAGAGCTAATAATGATGATGATTGCGAGTGAATTCTTCCTTCAAAACTGGCTTCGGACTGCTGGAAAAGGTCCTGGAGTGGTGCCCTAATAGACCCCTGGGAGAGGGGTGAAGAGAGATACTCAAAAAATGCATATTTACGGCTGTATTTATAGGCCCCGACATAGTTACGGTGTAACCTTAAGGGCTAATTACGCCGTAACTAAAGACTGCGTAAGGAAATCTGGATCTCGAATAGTTACGCCGTAACTAAAGTAAATAGTTACGTCGTAACTAAGTTACGCCGTAACTACAAGCAGTAAATCACAACTTCATACTTTTTCTCCTCATCTTATTTTCTTGAAACTTATTAACTCTTGTGTACGCTTTTGGCCCCTCATCGTACTTCATATTTTTATAACAGTCCTTGCAGTAAATAAACTTCATATGAATTGTCACTTTTAGTCCCTGATCGTACTTGTTATTTTTCGGAGTAAATATTATCTTCATTTAGCCACTGGACTTCAACTCCTTAGCACCCAAGTTAATAATTATGGCGTAATTAAATTACCGAATTACGCCGTAACATTCACAAAAATAATTACGACGTAACCAAAAGAATTGGTTACGCCGTATCCTTCAAAGCTCATATTTACGCCGTAACCTTATTAATGAGTTACAACGTAATCTTCACACTGAATTCATAGGCCCTCGTAAATCAACAAAACATATGTTTGGCCTTTTATCACTTATTTTCCGCTCCAACGCCTCATTTATCCTGAAATGCAAATATGAACGAATATGAAATAATTAATTACCATATTAATGCAAATGAGGCCATAAACACGGGAATTTGATATATAAAAGATCAGGCTAATTTGATGTTATCAAATATCCCCCCACTTGAATCCTACTTGTCCTCAAGTAGACCCTTTAAATAATTCTTAAAAAGATATCTCCCATGATTAATTGGAAGTTATGAGTCTAAAAATAACCTAAGCTAGAAAATTCCAAATCGAGCACCTCACGAAAAGGGAATTGAAATCACACTCCCTCTCATAATTCACGTGTTTATTTTAATGGGTGATCACTCAATTGCTCAGTCATGGCGAGTATTCTATCATAAGCTTGGAAAAGATACTAATCTCCACCACTAGAGTCTATAGATGCAGCTATTCTAAAAGGCAATAGGTTGACACAACAAAGGCTTATGGGGATAATTTGTCATTACTAACGAGCTACAGCGAAGGGGATAAAACCAATGATACATGACCAAATCCATGGCCAAGACACCAATGATTGCTCGTTTCCTCACCTAAACTCGATTCATGACTAAGGGTAGGATAAGGCATGGGAAATTTTAATGGGTGTAAATAAAAGACACGAAACAAATAGATTCCTAAGTCCACAGTCGCCCCACCACTAGTCGCATTCAATCCCATAGCAAAAATCGAGGGTCAAGAGTCAAGGGGTCTTCAATACACGAGTCAATGCATAAGAAATGTAGTGTAGTGCCTAATAATCTCCATAAACTAGGCAAATAAATGCATTAACTCGACCTTCATCATCAATGAAAAAAAGAATGTGCTATAAAAAAATTAAAATTTGGGTAATTTTAGCACATTTTCAACCAAAAAACTATAAAATCAACCATTTCTATCTCCCATCCCCCCACTTAAATTGTACAATGCCCCCATTGTACGAAAATTGATTAAAATTTGAAAGGCGAGATAGAAATATTCGGGTTTTTAATTTTATCCATAAGACAAAACGGATTTGTAAAAAATTTCGCCAGCTGAAACAAGGCGAGAACACCTATCACAATACGATACATAAGCTGATTTATATTACGATCAACAATAAACAAACTAACAAACTCTTGCTTGCATTTTTTTTTGATGCAAGACAAGGTATACATGAATAAAAATAAAAACAATACGAACATATAAAGCATCCCTCCACTTGATATCAACTATCATCTAAACCCGATTTTCTTCCAAAGCCCTTTATTCAAAACCCGCGACTTTCACTAGTGGAACCAAAATTAACCAACAGCGCCCGGACCATGGACATAAGGAAACTACAGGGTAGACTAGGCGATGGGTGTAACGAAACAACATATATTGGGTGAACAAAATGAAAGGAAAGGCTCAGAAGGGTGTATCTAGGGGTATCTTGCAGTAATGATGAGTGCAACAAACAGGGTTTAACAGGGGGATTGGCTGATCGATGTAAAAAGCCAATATACACAAACATAAATGGATGGGCTATCTGGGTTTAATCCTAAAATTGCCTTATATCCTAGCTGCACCGATCACACCAAGTTACCTCAGTGTAATGCTCATGATAATGGTCTCGAAAAGATATACAAGGCCAAGTTTTAAAGTCTACTACAGCCACCGGCACACTCATTTTTATGGATTTATGTATAAGGGGAAAACGGAAAGGCTTATCCTCATACAATAGAAATATAGGGTAGGTGTGCTTAGTCTAGATTAATCCAGTTAAGTAATGAAAAACATGTCAAAATTTAATGAAACACGTTTCATCAAAAACTAGAAAAATAAGGGCAAGTAAAATCAAGCGGGTGTCTATGTCTAATCCCTTCCCCCCCACTTGGGTCATACTTAAGCATATAAATGAAAGATAATAAGGTTAGAATTGAGACAGAAAACTCCCCTGGATTTGCTCGGCATGATCGAAGACTCACGAGTAAACGTGTCCCGCTTTGAGATCTATGAGCAAACTTTAATAACCTGAATTCACATAAGACAACCAAACGCATCATACTAGAAAAACAACAAGCAATAAAAGAAAAAGAAAAACCTAACTCACTTTCGTAGGAATCACGGTTGCATTTAGCACTTGTGGTGGTGGTGGTAGGAGTTAATTCAACAAACTTTTTAACCGCTTAATATAACTTTATAACCATAAATCATCACAAAACAAACACGATGATAGCTATTTAGACAAATAACCAGCGAATTATATCATAATAAGCACGATTTAACCAGTACAGATGAATAGATGAGTGATGAAAGTTATACCTAAGCGATGAATCTGAGTGAGGAAAAGTGTGTGTGTGTGAGTCGCCGATATGAAAGAGAGCAGCGATGGAGAGAATGAAGATAGGATTTGCAAATGAGACTTTATAAAGTGCTCTTTTCGGTTTAGGGTTTTTTCTCAGCCGTTGGATTGTTTGATAGGAAGGTTGTGAGTTGATGTGCTTTTTTGGTATTTATTCAGCCGTGGATTCCACGTTGATGCCCTAGAGGTGCATTTTTTTCTAATTTCTTATTTTTTTTTTGCATCATCTTATTAATTATTTTTAAATTTAAATATTTTATTTTTGAGTTAATTGAAAAAAATTAAATATGGAGGTGTTTAATGTTTTATAAACCGGTTTTTTAATTGCCTGACTGAGTTTTTACGGTTTTTGGTATCTATAAATTATCAGGTAATTCTTTGGGTTCATGATTTAACTCGTGGTTTAATAGGTTTTTTCTCAAAATGATATTTCGGTAGCTGATAACATCAAATAGTCCTGAATATTAAGTGTTAATTTTTCCCGATAATGCTTGTAATTTATTTCATTTATATGGATTTACGCTTGTTTTCCATTGTTTTCCACTTTCAGGTAAATTACGAGCATTGGAGCTAAGTAGACGCGGAATTGGAGAAATATCAAAAGATTTATCATAGTACTGACTTTGAAGAAGTTACGGCGTAACTATTCTCTCACATTACGCCGTAACTAAAGCGTGACTCAGAAAACCAACTCATCAGAAGGTTACGGTGTAACTCTCCCCAAAGGCTACGACGTAACTATATTGGGTCAAATGAGGTTCCACGCCGCTGATAACTACTCCGTAACTATTTCATCAACTACGGCGTAACCAAGTATATTGAAGACTACGGCGTAACCACTAATAAGGTTACGTCGTAACCAACAGATCTAGTGCAAAATACGAAGGAATTGATGGTTACGGCGTAACTCTTATATTAGTTACGCCGTAACCCAGATCTGGCCTATAAATACCTCACGAATTCCAGCATTTCTAATCATCCCATTCCACACACAACAACCAGAGAACGTGGGAAAAAGCCAAAGGCATGTCTAGAGGAGCATACGGAGCTGTCTCCAAGGGAGAAATCACTCCTCTACGATAAGCATTAGCATTTTATCTTTTCTTTACTTTCGATTCATGTATTTCGTAACTTTGAATATTGAATTGATTTGTATGGTTAATATGAGCGGCTAAGCACCTCTTGGTGCTGGCCTAGTTATGATTCCTTAATTGTTTTGTTTGCGTTTACATTACTTCCGTATAATTATTTCTAAGTGTATGCATGCATAGTTTATTGGTAGCCACCCTTGGTTCGGTAGTTTTGAATGGCGGTAGAGGCCAATTGCCTAGGAGATATGACCAACTGACCCTAGGTGAGCGGATTGAGACGGGAAGGGTAAGATATGACCAACTGACGACCCTTTTTACTTGTGCGATTTGACCAACTGATCACCTACCGTTTGGATGAACTTAAGAATTAGGGGTGAGTGTTTAAGTTGCTAACGCCCGGGCACTCACTATTATAAATCTATCATGTAGCGGTACTTAATGACTTGGCTTAGGGTACCAGGAATAACAGGACTTATGAGGGGACCCCTGACTTCTCCTGTGGTGGCATCTTTGCTGATAGGTTAAGGCGAATTGACCAAATGTTGTCCTCTCGACTTTGACCCCACCTGAAGTAATTGGAAGTAAGTAGACATAGACATAACTAGCTAGGAGGAATAACTAGTTTAGCACCACTATCCTCTATTGATTTATCCTTTGCCTTTATTTGCTTTTATCTGCTTTAGTAGTTTAATAATTAATTCCTTATCGAAATCATATTTAAAATCTGTGACACCTAAACTTAGTAGTAATCCAACACACATAGCTCTTGGGATGACCTCGGCTTTACCGAATACTACACTACACGCGACCGGGTACACTGCCCGTTAGTGCATTAGGGTAGACCATAGGTATAACGAGACTTTATAAATATTAAAACCTTGTCAGTAAAACCTGCATCAATAGTCATTTAAGGTTGTACATAAAAGTTGAACATTTGGCTAAGATGTGTGCATAAACGGAACTTAGGTGAATTTATTGGGAGGCTCAAGTGTTACATCAGCTAATTTAGGAGGATTAAAGTTGTATTTTCTTTCTAGCAAATACAAGTAGAACCTCATACCCTGTTTGGTTCATTGTAAATTGACGTAATTAGATGTGATTGTAATATGATTACATTGCGTAGGTTGTTTGATTTGTAAAATAAATGTACATGTAATTCATATTATGTTACATAAGTTGTTTGGTTTACAATGTAATTATAATTCATACACTCCATTAAATGAGAGAATTTTTATTACATAGCAAGTTGGATGGAAAGTTTTGAATTAAATTGTAATTCATAATTTATAATTTAAAGAATCAGTATTTATTATTATTGTTGTTATTATTATTATTATTATTATTATTATTATTATTATTATTATTATTATTATTATTATTATTATTTTTACTTTATTTTTTATGAAATATCACTTTTTATTATTATTATTATTATTATTATTATTATTATTATTATTATTATTATTATTAATATTATTATTATTATTATTGTTGCTATTTTTATTATTTAGTTTAAATAGTTTATTATTAAATAATTTATTAATATTTATCAAAATTTAATTATTTAATACTATCATTAATATTATTATTATTATTATTATATATTATTTATTTTAAACAGTTTATTATTTTTATTTAATAATTAATTAATTTTTATTATATTTTAATTATCTTTTATTTTTATTATTATTATTATTATTATTATTATTATTATTATTATTATTATTATTATTATTTTGAATTACAGATTTACAGTTACAACAGATTACGGTACATTCACATTACAACTAATTAAGATTACAACTATAGTTTCTTAGATAGATTACAATTCATTCATATTACATTACAATTATTTTGACAGATTATAATTATTTTAAAAAACATTTTACGAACCAAACGGGCCTTCAAGGTTTTGGGAGTGTCTTGGCCCTCCCTAGTCTCCAATAAGGTCCGTATATGGATGTATGAATTTTAACTAGTGATGAGGTGAGATTTGTTAACAATTTTAGATGCCATTTTTTCCCATGATTTCATATATTTTACCTTATTTTATTTCTGTTATGGCTTAAATATTTCTTATTTGATTTTTAGGTCATGAAACATGCATTTTCTGGAATCGTACAAGTTTTGGGCTCATTTGGACGAAGTTTGGATGAAAAAACACAAAGTTTGAAGTTGTGACTGATATAGCTGATGCAGTCACCAAATATGCCCATAAAGTGAAGTTTTTAGATTTTTCTGTTACTAGTGAATGGAGACGGCCACCACAACACATCCCATGTCGTAATGCTGTCACAACCTCAACATGACGTCACAAGTCGGTGATGTGCACCACCAACATCTCAAAGAAAACACCACCATGTGTGAAAGTGATGGTTGTGTCATAGTGCTTCACGCAACAGACGGAGGACACGTCCTTTTGAGCATTATTATGCCCAGTCTTATAATCTAAACTTAGATCAATATTTTATTTTATCTCTTTTTAACATTTCAAGTAATTAAGGACATGTAGACTTATTGTTGATACGGTCACGGTCAATACATTTAGAGGGAAATATACAAGTCCGTAGAAAATACATTTAATATGGTCGCAAAGTGTGGTCGTATGGACTTTGGAAAGACAAAAAAGTCTTCGGAAATTCGATTCTCAGGTCCAGTCAGACCAAGTCGGTGGAAAAAACCTTAAATCGAATACAGCGGGATGACACCGTCACACCCTGATCTCAATATTTATTTTTGCTATTTATCATAATTCGTGTGAAACTTTAAAGAGAGAAACCTAACCAAATTTTATGAGATTTTGAGTCAATTTATTCATTATAACTCAAGTGTAATATCAAAACTAAGTTATGACAATAATCATTCAATTATGTTTATCATTATTTGCTTGGTTTTGTTAATTTCTTGTTCTTTGTATGCTATGATAGGCTAGATCTCTATGTGTTTACTTAGGATTGCATATTTATTATTGTTGGTTATGTTTGTTGATTTCTCATGGGTGTTTGTGATTATTTATTGCATGCGAATTGATTAGATCTTCAATGGTAATAATTATGCGATAATTGTTAATAGTTGGAGTAAGAACCACACAAACCTTATAATTGGCCTACGTTATTGGCCTAGCTGAGTCGCCTAGGTTTCTTTGATCAAGTTTATGTGTGACACATATCAACCGTATAGCGGTGTTGGACTGCGAGATATGGATAGGTAATGCGTAGTGATTAGTTATATGACAAAAATACCACAAAGGATTTGATTAAAATCCACAAAAATACCACAAAGGATATTATTTCGTCCCTTAGATCTTTTCGTCATATTTTACGAGTCTACCTAACTATTCCTCTAAAAAACGATCAATCCCCTAGACTGCTTATACTACACTACAACGGTCAGATACACTGCCTATGGGGTTGTAACGTTTGCTTTGCAACCAACGCACATCAACTAGTATTCTTGTTATCGTGTTTGGACCTTTATCTAATTTTTTAACCCACAATTTAGAAGATACCAACGCTCAGAGATTGATATGTGAACATTTTAAAATTTTCGAAGAAAAATCTAAAAATGGTCACGAAAACACGTGTTAAGCCTTGTAAATTATAGCAAAAAAAGGTTCATTTTGTTAATAACATGAACATCAATTATTTACTTGTTATGGTTTTTACCTTTTTAGGTATTCATAAAATTTCAAATTGATTATAAGGAGTTATTTGATGTTTTAAAGTCCTTTTTTTTATCGACTTGGGTTGAGTTCCAATTTTTAGTTTAGCATGTGATTTAATCAGTTTTTTTCCCATAAATCGGCCTCTGGTATCATTTTAAAGTTGTACGAGAAAATTAAACCTGTTGGCTATTATACATACGTTTTGGCTCGTGTTTTCATTATTATTTATGGGCTTTTATCTGATTATCACAAAATGTTTATTCACCAACATATTAAGCCGGGTCTCAGAAGAGACCAACACTCAAAGATTGACAAAGGAACCTCTTAAAATTGTTAGAGAAAAGTCCGAAACGAAAACACCTATTAAGCCATGTGAGTTATGGCAAAAATATGTTCAACTTTTCTGAATAACATGAACAATGATCATTATATTGTTATTTTCTTCTTTAACCCGGGTATTTTATTATGATACCTTCGAATGCACTCTACCGCTAACGTGCCTTTAAGAAAATAGAAGTGTCACATTAATATTTGTTTGGAGCTAGGACAATTTGGATAAAATGGTCACTATAGTATTATCAAACTCACATTATTGTTATTGAAACAATTGTGTAAAATGTTCCTCGAATGTTTGTAGTTAGGACAATAAATTCACATTCCAAAGTCTTGTATTTAGCAAAACATTAATTTTAGTTCATATTTTGGGAATTGGAACATTTTTTACTCCCAAAACTTGTTGAGTTCACAAACCATTTATTTAGAGTAGCCCACAAGTTTTGATGGAATGCAAATGGCTATCATAAGTACTTGAATTTGTAAAACTTTGTAACGTGTAATAATTTGGGTGTGGTTAATAGCATGAGTGTTTTAATAAATGTAAAACATTGTGACCTTCAATAAGTGATGAATGGTTTCATTAAGTGTGAATCTTATGACATACCCTCTAATATGTGAGATCTCTACCTTTGGCTAATTACAGTGGTATAGTAGGTGAGAAACCACTCTGCAACATGCTAGGGTAACAAGTTACAAACCGTTTTCGAGCTTAGACAGATGGTGATGATCATCTAAGTACTCGCTATAACAGCACGTCACATTTGCTATACCTCTATTGGAATAGTGTTGACACGCATTCGGCAAGCAGAATTTTCTGGTGTGCTTTGTATGTGAGATCGAAAATGATGAGGAACCATCCGTATACTACCTTCTTTATTTTTGACTATTTAGTTTCCTAATGTATTTAATTTTATTCTTAGACTTTACAAATTCCTTGTCATAAATCACAACTATAAATGGGACCTAGAACTTGTTGCTAAGAAGATTTATCAATATATGAAAGTCATTTTCTCCCTACCACAAGTGTGTGTGTTAGTGTGTGAATTTACCTAATTATCGGTATTCTTTTGAATCAACGATAGTTGGAAGATTGTTTCTGGTATTCATTTGAATCAACAGACTCAATTTGTTATCTTGTTATTTCGCTACATCAGAAAACTAGCCCTTTGTCCCTAAATTTGAAAATATAGCTCAACAACTTCTGATTAACAAATAATCAATGGAAAAAATATATATTATTTTCCCTAAACTATATTAATTTTACAAAGTACAAACAAGAGCATCTCAAATAATGCATTGACATCAATAAGATATTGTGTTTGAACTACCTAATTAGTATAATACTTGATTGTGATATGAAATATTCAACTAAATATACAAACAAACTATTGCCGTCCTTTGTCTACCAACTATGTTAACATTATGCAAATACCACATTTACCAAAATGAAAATTGATCGAGTAAACGAATAGTTGTTGCCTCGAACATGAACCACCAACGAGTCACCCGGTTGATCAATATACACTTGAAAAACTTGACTCAAAGGATCACAACGACAAATGCCTAAAAGGCTAAAACTACAACGATGTCTAACAACGTAAAGGCACAAACCGATTGTTATATAAACTTGTCTCTTCCACGCCGATTGCTAGTTACTACGGAGTAATTTTTATTGTAACCGTAGTTATAATTTACCTCTTAGAAATAACTGTCATATCCCTCTTATTTGCTCATGTGGTTCACTGCATCCGTGCATCGTACTAAATGTTATTCTTTTTCATGAAAATGATTTTTGCCGTTTAAGCACCAACACATTCACATCTGGCCAGTTGTGATATGTTATGAAGGAAATTTGGATCAACATGATAATATTTGTCTATTTAGGAAATGTGTGATGGATGTTTAGATTTGCTTATTTGATGTGTTTATCGTCTTACTCAAATCTTAAATAAATCTTTAACTCCCCATTTCTATCGGGGTTATAACATCTATAAGCTCATGAGCCGAAAAACCGTTAACTTCACCTTTATTGGCTTATGACTCTAATAAGCTCACAAGCAAAAGAAAAATACTAGTTTTCTTTTTCAAAACTTCAATAAAGTGATAATGCCCATAACAGAGCTAATCTAAAGTTCCAAACACCCCTAACTAATATCAAACTCCTTTGATGAGATACACTACATTCAGGGGCGGACCCAAGACTCTAAATCACGAGGTGCATAAATTTTTTTACAAGTCTAAAGAAAATAAGACATGTTTTTATATGACACAAAACTTCGGGGACCAGGTTCATTTATGAGAGAAATCAAGACTTTTAACGAAAATTTACACTAGGCGACAGATATTCATCGAATTTCCGTGAACCTCCTAAAATCCCCTAGGTCCGCCCTTGAATATATTGTACGTTTGCAACTTGGTTTACGGCAGGCTAGAAAAGTTGCAATAACACCTTTTAATGATGCAATGCAACTTCCAAAATGGTCCACACATTCACAAGACATTGAATTCACCATTATGCAGATACCAATAAGCAAATTGATCATAACATTGAATAAGCATAGTTGACAGTAATTACACAAATCAAAGTGACCCAAATACGAAACCGGAAAATAGTACTAATACACCTAAGCAGCTTTTGCAATACAATGAGTGTTAAGAACTGACAATTGAACATGATCATCATGATCACCCATTAAAACAACTAGATCTGCTGATCTGATCATAGTCTCATTTTCTGCCTTTGCTCGCCTCATTTCCTCACGTCTGCGATCATGATCCGCTATCCTGCAACAATTCCCATGTCAAAAAACACACACAAAAAAAAGTTAAAAAATATGTGTGATCATGTGAGTTTAAGTTACTCTTTGGAGAAATGAAGGTGATCATGACGAGTGACGCCCGAGAGACATAACGGGAGGCCGTAGGTGGTTCGGATGTTCACGAGCGACAGCATTTTGGTTAAAAAGTGGTGAATTATTGGAGGTTTAAGGTTGCTGAATGATGAATTGTGGAATTTGCTGAAGAAAGTTTGTAAGGATGTGAAAAAGGGTGTATTTGATTCTCTTGAGTGTACAACTAGTATTTAACATCTTGTTTTCCCCCTCTTTTTTTATGTGAATTTAGAGATAAGAAAGTGACTTTTGCTTAAAAAACGTGTGTAAAAATAGCCTATTGTAAGCTACTTGAGGTTTTGAGTTGACGCTATGAAAACTCAAAACAAGTTGAGCTTAAACGAGCTCGGACTTGAGCTAGAAGTATAAGGCTTAAAACGAGTTGGGCTTGAGCTTTAGGAATTTAAACGAGCTGAGCTCTCGTTAAACCATGACTTATAGTTAAATGTGTATATCGTTTACGAAATGGCTTTTGAATTATAAGATGTTCGGTAACAAGATGTAACTTTGATTGACTTATTTATAAGTATTGGGTGAAAGTTTTGTTGGAAAATTTAGTGCATTTGTGGGATTAGTTCACACCTTGTAATGGGTTAGGAGGTACGGAGTGTACACCCATAAGGTCCCTGAACACCCTGACTCTAATAATGGTTTGTATTGATAGTGCTCAGTTTCCACTGATAGGCAGTGTTTCCACTGAAGCAGTGTTTCCACTGCTAGTGCTATGAAAGTACTGATGAAAGTACTGCTTGTAACGGGCTTTGACATATTCAAGTGGCAGTTACAACTGCATAATAACCACGTTTAATTGGTCATGTAACCACTAACAGCTATAATGGGGATAATTATGATGCGATTAATGGGCCGATTAATTCTCATAATTCCATTGGACTAGCTCAGAGTAACCTCCTATAAATAGGAGATCTGATTATGCATGAAGGTTATACAGAAAACTATTAACACTTATAAGCGCAAGGGTTATTGATTTGTGCCTAATTCAATAACATACATTTGGTCTTATCCCAAATAGATATTCGTGTAACCCAGGCATTAGGGTCGAATAGTTTACTTTGGAAAGTGATCACAAGATTTCAAGTGATATCCGGTAACCACCTAGTGGTATTTGTTTCTGCTGACTTGATTATTTGTTTCTGCTGACATTGATTATCTAACCCTGTTCTGGGAGTTACACACCAACAATCAAAGTAAACTATTTTGTGATAATCAATTGTTGCTGCTGCAATGAAACACATGGCTTCAAACTTTGCCAAGCTTGATAAGTTTGAAGGGGTGGACTTTAGAAGGTGGCAGAAAAAGATGCACTTCTTGCTGTCAAGCATGAGTGTGGTGTATGTGCTAACTACACCTATTCCTGATGATGAGGATGATGCTACTGTGGAGCAGATCAGGAGGAGGAGCAAATGGGAGAATGATGACTACATTTGCAGAGGTTTAATCCTCAATGGTATGTCTGATTCTCTGTTTGATATTTATCAGAACTTTGAATCTTCCAAACAAATATGGGATTCCTTGGATGCCAAATATATGGCTGAGGATGCATCAAGTAAGAAGTTCCTTGTAAGTAATTTCACAAATTACAAAATGACTGATTCAAGACCAGTTATGGAACAATACAATGAACTTCTTGGTATACTTGGAACTAGTTGTCAGGATCCCGATCCTGATCTTAGGATCTTACGATTTTACGATACTGCAAAGCAAAAACGATCCGGATCCTACATAAGATCTTTGCAGGCATAAGATCTTATAGGATCCCGATCTTTACCATACGATCTTACGATCTAATCCGATCCGATCTTACTTTTCTCAGATTACAAACTAAAAAACTACAAATTTATGGGTTGTTTGTTTGTAGAATTCAAAAAACAACATGTTAATCTTTTTAAACATTTTATAATTATAATTTAGGACAACATTTATATGAAACATTCATAGTATTTTATTATTATAATGTATTAGAATTTGTAAATTTGTATAAATATACATAAACTATTAAGAATTAACATTCGAGTAGGATCTTACGATCCCGATCCGATCTTACGATCACGATCTTGCAAAGACGAAAACGATCCTGGGTAAGATCCCGTTCTTGACAACTGATAAGGTTTTAAAATGTACCTTTTTGAGGGCTCGTTTAAGCCCTTATTTGATCACTTTTGTATCCGTTATTACTTAATATCGTTCCTTTTCACTTTTTAGGTCTCTTGAAGGCAAATTGCTGTAATGACACTTATTTGGACGAAAAGGCGCGGATATACGAAGAAAATGGCCAAAGTCAAGAATCGAGACACTCAAGCTGCTGAAAATACAAGGTGACGGCGTCACTGCTTAATTGCGACGCCGTCGGAGGATTTTGTGACGGGACATAAGCCAAATCTCTTATTTTCAAGTGACGGTGTCAGGCTTTAAAATAGTAGGCCGTCGCAACTCAGACGGCCTAGATTCGATCCAGACGGCGTCAGAAGCTGAAGAGGACGGCGTCACAAGCACAAGGTGATGCCGTCACAAGCACAAGGTGACGCCGTCGCAAGACTAACGTGGCCAAGACGAAACCCTAATGACGGCGATCCGACGGCGTCACAAAACATAAGGTGACGCCGTCGCATATGTAATCTTATATATAGAATCCGAATTTTTCAGTATTTGTGTGTAGTCTTTTGGAGTAAAAACCTAAACCGAACCAATGCTGCCTTGTACAGTATTTTAGGGTTCTAAACCCTATCTTACATCAAGATAAGTGTTTTACTTCATTAATTCAATTATGTCTTTGATTATTTGTGTGTATGCTTGCATGTTCTCCATGTCCGACTAATTTACTTGTGTGTTTGCTTAGGGAGTATGAAACTTAATTATTGAATATTGATTGGTTGTCTCTTATCTTAATTGTTAATGATCTAGTAATGCGATAGGTCATTCGTTGTGTACTTAATGCTTGATTAATCTTTGTGAACCTTAGGTTATAGCACTTAGAGTGGTTGTAAGCTAAACCTTTCAAATGGGCCTTAGAGTTAGAGTTTATGATCCCTAGTGGTTTTTTGTAGACGAGACCCTTTGGTAACTTCAAAGAGTTAGGGATAAACGCATACCCTACGACTTTAGACACACAACGCAATTAAGAATAAAGACGTGACAATTCAACCATCAATAGGAGATAATTAAGGAGTAGTAAAACCTAAGTGAACACATCTTTAAACTATCATACGAGCACACAATAATTAGACATAGACTACATACACCTTAGATTAGATAATTAGATAAGTACAGTAATCGGTAGCAATACCAACCCCCAAATCCAAACCCCGAGATTCGTACTTTTCCATTTTCTAAAAAACATAAAAAAAAGATAAAAAAATAATCTTCCTCAACCCCAACCTTAGCGTAGTAACTTCTCACTAGCATTCCTATTCCCCTAGAGAACGATATCAATACCCGTGGCTTACCCTAATACTACACTACAACGATTAGGTTCACTGCCTAGGGTGTTATAAAACTTGCTCGAAGAAAAGGAAGTTCCTTTGACCCCGAACGACGCGTGTAGCGTTATCAACAACCTTGCTTGGAAGGTTTACACAACACAATATGCACATGGATGAGGCTATTCAAGTCTCTTATGTCATTGATAAACTTCCCCCTTCTTGAAAAGATTTCAAGCATACCTTGAAACATAAGAAGGAGGAATTAACTCTGGTTGAGTTGGGCAGTCATCTGCGCATTGAGGAATCTCTCAAGGTGCAGGATAATGACAAGCCAAAGAGTAGCAATGCTACTGGTGCATCTGTTGTCAATATGGTGGAGCATAATAACTCCACCAGGTACAATGACAACAAAGGCAAACGCAAATATCATGACAACACAAGGGCAGATCCTAACAAGAAGGCAACACCTACTTGTTGGAAATGTGGCAAAACTGGTCACATTAAAAGGGATTGCAAGGGTGTTAAAATTGGTGGTAAAGCCAATGGATCAGGCACTAATGGTTTAGGGAGTAGTGGTTCAACCAACTCACTGAAAGGTCAGAATATGTTTAATAAGTCTTTTCAGATTTATTATGTTACATATGTATCTGAATCTAATTATGTGCAGGATGATGATGTTGCGTGGTGGGTTGACTCTGGAGCAACAGTTCATGTGTGCAAAGATAGAATCTGGTTCAAGACTTACGAGTCACTGAATTATGGTTATATTCTTCACATGAGAAATAAGTCAACAGCCTTGGTGCATGGTCATGGTTGTGTAGATCTTAATTTTAGTTCTGGAAAGATTGTAACTTTATTTAATGTTATTCATGTCCCTGATATCAGGAAGAACTTGGTTTCAAGTAGTATTTTGAATAATCATGTATATAAACAAGTTATTGAGTCTGATAAATTTGTTCTTTCTAAGCATGGTGTGTTTATTGGTTTTGGATATTTGTGTAATCAAATGTTCAGGCTTAATAGTGTCACTGATAGTGTTAATTCAGCATTTGTGACCACCACTGACCTGACTGACTCTACCCTATGGCATGCAAGACTTGGCCATGTACAATATAAAAGGATGCAAGATATGTCTAGTGATGGTTTAATCTCAGCATTTGACATGGACACTGAAAAGTGTAAAACTTGCATGTTGACCAAGATGACCAAGATAACCAAGAAACCTTTTCAGGGTTTTAGTCGTAAGACTAAGCTCTTGGAGCTAATACACAGTGACCTGTGTGATTTGCATGCCACTCCTTCTTTGGGGAATAAGAAGTACTTTGTGATATTTATTGATGATGCTTCTAGATTTTGCTATGTCTATCGGTTACATACCAAAGATGAAGCATTAGATAAATTCAAAGTGTTTAAAACTGAATTTGGATTACAACTTGGGTCTTTGATCAAAAGATTAAAGACTGATAGGGGAGGTGAGTACATGGATACTCTGTATTTTCAATTTGTTGGTATAATCCATGAAACGACTGCCCCTTATACTCCTCAGCAAAATGGTATTTCTGAAAGGAAAAATAGGGTGCTGAAGGAGATGGTTAATTCCATGTTGTCCTATTCAGG
This sequence comes from Chrysanthemum seticuspe, assembly GCA_019973895.1. Taxonomy (NCBI): domain Eukaryota; kingdom Viridiplantae; phylum Streptophyta; class Magnoliopsida; order Asterales; family Asteraceae; genus Chrysanthemum; species Chrysanthemum seticuspe. The sequence continues at coordinate 24,790,818 of BPTQ01000008.1, forward strand.
ACTGAGTTAAGGGCTCTGGGGTGAAGCTATGTTAACAGCTTGTTATTTATTAAATAGGGTTCCCAACAAAAGGAACAAGGTTACCCCTTATGAACTCTGGACTAAAAGGAAACCCAACCTGAACTATCTCAAGGTTTGGGGTTGTAGGGCTGTTGTAAGACTCCCTGATCCAAAGCTAAAGACTTCGGGTGAAAGAGGCATTGATTGCATCTTTTTTGGATATGATGAGCATTCCAAGGCTTTTAGGTTCTATGTTATTGAACCTAATGAATATATTTTAATTAACTCAATAATTGAATCAAGGGATGCAGACTTTGATGAGAATAGATTCTCATCAGTCCCTATACCAAGTCAGAGGATTCCTAATGGAACCCATGACACTGGTGTATCAGAGGTCCCTGATGATGAACCATCAGTGGTCCCTGATGAGGTTGTGGTTCAACAACATGAACCTGTGCTCAGGAAGAGCAAAAGGGTCAGAACTCAAAAGTCATTTGGACCTGAGTTTCAACTATACTTAGTTGAAGGAACAAGGGATGAGGTCTCAGTCCAATACTCCTATTGCTTCATTGTTGAGGATGATCCCAAGACATTTGAAGAAGCAATGAAGTCCCAGGATATTGCTTTCTGGAAAGAAGCAATCAATGATGAGATGGATTCCATCATGGGCAACAACACTTGGGTGTTGGTTGATCTACCACCAGGTTGCAAACCTTTGGGTTGCAAATGGATTTTCAAAAGGAAAATGAAGGTAGATGGAACTATTGAAAAGTTCAAGGCTAGACTAGTCATTCAAGGCTTTAAACAAAAGTCAGGGATAAACTATTTTGATACTTATGCCCTGTGGCTCGTATCAGTACCATATGACTGTTGATTGCTTTGACATCTATTCACAATCTGATTATTCATCAGATGGATGTGAAGACAGCTTTCTTGAATGGTGAACTGGATGAGGAGGTTTATATGAACCAACCTCAGGGCTTCATCTTGCCTGGCAATGAAAACAAGGTGTGTAAACTGATTAAGTCTCTCTATGGACTTAAGCAGGCACCTAAGCAATGGCATCAAAAATTTGATGAAGTGGTTTTGTCTAGTGGTTATGTTCTTAACCAAGCTGACAAATGTGTATATAGCAAATTTGATGAATCTGGTAAAGGAGTCATCATTTGTCTATATGTTGATGACATGTTGATCTTTGGCACTGACCAAAATCAGGTTGACCTGACAAAGGAATTTTTGTCATCAAGGTTCTCCATGAAGGACATGGGGGAGGCTGATGTTATCCTTGGTATAAGGATTAAACATGAAAGTAAAGGAATTTCTATCTCTCAGTCTCATTATATTGAGAAGGTGTTGAGGAAATTCAATTACTTTGATTATACTCCTGTGAGTACACCTATGGATACTTGTGAGAAGCTGATACCTAATAATAGCAAGGTTGTATCTCAACTTGAGTATTCTAGGGTAATTGGCTGCCTGATGTATGCCATGACTTGTACAAGATATGATATTGGTTTTGTAGTGGGAAAATTGAGCAGATATACTAGTAATCCTAGTGCTCATCAATGGCAAGCTGTTCACAGGGTACTAAAGTATTTGAAGAGAACTATGGATTATAGTCTCTCATATACTGGATATCCTTCAGTGTTGGAAGGATACACTGATGCAAGTTGGATCAGTAACACTGAAGACAATTCGTCTACCAGTGGCTGGGTATTCCTACTTGGCGGAGGTGCAATTTCTTAGGCATCCAAGAAGCAAACTTGTATCACCAGTTCAACAAGGGAATCTGAATTTGTGGCTTTAGCAGCTGCTGGTAAAGAAGCTGAATGGTTGAAAAACTTGCTTCTTTAGATTACATTGTGGCCTAAACCTATAGCACCTATTTCTATCCGGTGTGATAGTGCAGCTACATTGGTTAAGGCTTACAGCCAGATGTACAATGGTAAGTCTAGACACTTAGGTGTCAGATATAGCATGATTCGTGAGCTTATCATGAATGAGGTGGTCTCTATAGAGTTTGTTAGATCTCAACAGAACTTAGCTGATCACTTGACGAAGGGTCTGGCTAGAGACTTGGTTATAAAGTCTGCTAAAGGGATGGGTTTAAGTCCAACTTAGTCACTGAATGCTAGGACACCCAACTCCCTCCTGAGGAAACTTGGGAGCTGAGTTCAATGTGGAAAGCTGAACATTCAGTGGACTGGAGCACATGTTTTATTTACATCCCAAGGTTGTGCTCAGAACCTGCTGAAAGGAGGATGAAGTCTTTACTTCTTAATGGTTAATTTTTTCTGAAAAAGTGTTTGGCAGGAGCATGAATAAAGAGGAACCACATATGTAAATGTTGAAGTTTTGTCGCTTCAGGGAGCTTTTGGACTTTTAGCTTTTACAACATTTATGAATTTGGATATGGACACATGGCTTGTATAGTGTCAGGAGCTGATAAGTGTTTGAAAACTTGTGTGTATTTTATCTTCAGGTATTCAAATGGGTTGAAGGGTTCAATTCTTAGAACACCCTGATTCTTGAATATTTGAACGTGTAATTTACTAAGATGGAAATTCAATCCTCAGGACATTTTCATTTATGCACATGTTTTGTTTAATGTTTGTTTTCATGCAGAGGAAGTGAACTAAATTTGGGGTGGATTGTTGGAAAATTTAGTGCACTTGTGTGATTAGTTCACACCTTGTAATGGGTTAGGAGGTACAGAGTGTACACCCATAAGGTCCCTGAACACCCTGACTCTAATAGTGGTTTGTATTGATAGTGCTCAGTTTCCACTGACAGGCAGTGTTTCCACTGAAGCAGTGTTTCCACTGCTAGTGCTATGAAAGTACTGATGAAAGTACTGCTTGTAACGGGCTTTGACCTATTCAAGTGGCAGTTACAACTGCATAATGACCACGTTTAATTGGTCATGTAACCACTAACAACTATAATGGGGATAATTATGAGGCGATTAATGGGCCGATTAATTCTCATAATTCTATTGGACTAGCTCAGAGTAACCTCCTATAAATAGGAGATCTGATTATGCATGAAGGATATACAGAAAACTATTAACACTTATAAGCGCAAGGGTTATTAATTTGTGCCTAATTCAATAACATACATTTGGTCTTATCCCAAGTAGATATTCGTGTAACCCATGCATTAGGGTTGAATAGTTTACTTTGGAAAGTGATCACACGATTCCAAGTGTATTCCGGTAACCACCTAGTGGTATTTGTTTCTGCTGACTTTATTATTTGTTTATGCTGACATTGATTATCTAACCCTGTTATGAGAGTTACACACCAACAAGTTTCACATAGATAAGATATGGTTCTTTGTATTTTTATGTCCTTTAAAGACATGTTAGGATCCATTGACTTAAGATTGCTAATTTGTCTAGTTATATGATCTTGAAAGTAATTATTGTTGAATGTCCACAATCTTAATAGGTTGTTTTATCACTAGACCAAGTAACCAACAATGTAACTTTTTTTTAACCAAATTTGTAAGGAGAGGATGCTTTCTTAATGATCTGTGTTTCTAACAAGATGACATAATAAAAAGACTAGTACTACGTATGTGTGTTACTTTACTACTAGGCTGATCAAATAGAGGTAAAAAAAGAGTAAAAGTAAGATGGTCATTGGTGCAAACATAGACGACGACTAGAATCCAATGGTCCATTAAATATTTATAGTTCGTGTCAATTATGGACCATACGATGGACCCAAGTGTAATGAGATTATGGCCCACGATGCATAGACCAAGGATCAGACATTAATTGTACTAGTAAAAGATAAATGACTCGTTCAACTATAATTTTTGGTTAAGGTGAGAAAAGTTATAATGTCAACATGTAAGCTAAAGCCTATTGTCTTGCAACGTTGATGCAAATGAACATAATTTTTTTTCGCTTCAAATCCGGGTTAATTTTAACCTTTTGAACTGGGAACCGGTTTGATTGTCTAAAGATATTTTTGAGCAGGAGGTTGAAAGATAGCGTTTTTTAAAACATTGACTTTTATAACCATCTTATGTATACAATAAACTTGTTTAAACCTCCGTAAAGACACAATGTTTTGATATTACAAGGGTATTCGTAAAAACCTTATGAATTGTAATTTGTAAATGATAAGCTCGTAAGCCTTTAATTAATGTTTAGTCAGTTTATTGTAGCTAGTGAATTAAAAATTACAAAAATACATAATAAACATTATACAATATATCATTTCCCATTTAAAACGACGTCATTTTAAACGAGTAAAAAACGACATCGTTTTGTGGGAAATTGTGATTTTTGGATGTTTTGCTCTTGGTCAACGCGAAAAAAGGGGTTGTTCTGACTTTCACTTTAGTTATCTTATCTAACGACGACGTTTTACTATTTTCCTTATTAATAAACGACTGACCTTTCCACGCTTCACTAGAACTTTCCATTTGTGTTATTAAAAAATAACTACCACAATCTAAAACCCATCTCCTCAGAGTTACAACACTCGAAAATTAAAGACAATATCTCCAGTGTGTATTGTTACAACGGATTATACATCTTTAAAGATGTTACTTAACTTTCATCGATCTTTATATACTAAAACAAAAATTAGTCTTTGCCTATCTAGGTAGAAACAACATAAACCCACTTCATGATTCGAAAGAAAGAATTAAAAGAACAAGATAAAGTGTTTGTGTTGGAGTTCCGTTATTAGCAGATTAGTAAGAAAAAAGGAGATAGATAAAAAGGCAGTTGCGACTTTTTTTTTTTTTTTTTTTTTTTTTTTTTTCCCTTCTTCTGGCAATCGAGGTGTTGGTGGCTACTAGGGGTGTCAGTAGGGTCGGGTTGACCCGACCCGAACCCGAACCCGAACCCGATAAGGCCTTATCGGGTCGGGTCTAATCGGGTCAAAAAACTTGTCGGGTTGTTTTGACCCGAACCCGATAACCCGATAGTGTTATCGGGTCGGGTTAGGGTTTTAAAAAAAAAGTTATCGGGTTATCGGGTCAACCCGATAAGACCCGATAATCAATTTTCATATTTTAAATACATTCGTTTTATTTGCCCGATGTCTAACTTAAACGTTTGGTTACCCAACGCTGATAGATATCACATTAGGTTCCCTGACTTCCCTCCTAATCTTCTTGATATCACCTCTGTACATTATCACCTCAGAAAAAAAGTTAATCAAATGTTGAATAACTGCAAGATGATTTTGTTGTACTGATCTTGTAGTTAGTTTATGTTGAGGTCTGCTGTTACAGTGTACTTAGATCTGCTATTTGTTTTGAGATCAGATGTTTTTTTAGCACATGTTACAGTGTACTGCTGCACTTATATTGTTTTGAGATCAGATATTTTACATGATTGCTGATCTTTTTAGGTTACTCGTACTACCTATCACATACTCTGTTAGCAAAAAATTGCAAACAAAATTAGTCTTATGAGTGTTACTTTAACTTTTCTAAAAAGTAAACTATAATAATCAAAAGATTGGAAGGCACATGTCTACAATCTACAACATAAATGATTTGATTTACATAGTTTTAAGTCTTATATGAAATTACTAAACAATCTATTTATGTCTATGCAACAAGCAGCAGGATAATAGTTTTGATTTACTAAACAGTGGATGATATGATTATTTTAACCCGCCAACCCGACTCAACCCGACCCGACTAAACCCGACCCGATACCACCCGAACCCGATAACCCGATTACTTATCGGGTCGGGTTGCGGGTCACTTTTAAAAAATTCAAAACCCGACTCAACCCGACCCGACAAACCCGATAACCCCGATAACCCGACCCGATAACACCCCTAGTGGCTACAATGGCGATGAGAATTAGGGTAAACTTGATACTAGCCTAGTGTTTGGTATATTGTAATCAAAGTGTGCATGTAAAGGATTATTACGATAGAATGAAAAAGACATGTTTGTTTACAATTATACAATGCAATGATTCATTACAAAGAATGACTCATTACACCAAAAACTCTCATTTTCATTCCTTAGAAGTCCTCTATTTTTTTTCATTGCATTTTTTAATGGGATCAAAATTACATAAAAGACCATAATTAACTAAACACATTAAATAAACTTGCTATCATCAATGAGCATTAGTCTTTTTTTTTATTGATTACATTTTGTACTATCATACCAGCCAAACATGATTAATAACGGTAATGAATTATCGCATTACATCATTTATTTCATTACGTAGTTTATTCCATTCATTTGACATTTTATTACATCTTATCAAACGAACCATAAGTGTGTCTTATTTATATTACTTTGAAATAGGGTTAGGTTTTTAAGATAAGTGGGTTGCCAATTGGACTCACTTGGACTATTATCTTTGTTGAGAAGTTTTGATTATGACTATGTATTTGGTATGTGCTTCAATAATTTTTTTTTTTTTTTTTTTTTTTTTTTTTTGTAAAACTGGTTGCATTATATTAATAAACAAATATCCTCAAGAGGGATACAAGTGAGCATGTCATTGTCTTCAAGTGGACATTTCCCACACAAAGCACAAGACAACTAAAAAGGAAAACAACATATTGAAACTGTATACATCTATAAAGCTAAGCAATGAAACAGTAACTACACCCATTCATCTAGTCTAGCAAAGTACACTGGAACTAGGCAACCATGGAGAAAATTCAAGCCTCAACTACATTTCCCTAGTGCAAACACCCTACCTATGATTAGCCTCCACCTTTTAATCATAGAGGCTCTTACACTAAGGCATCATCAAGGACTTGAGAAAAACTCCAGTTCCATTAAGTCTTTTTACATAAAATCTACATTTCTAGACAAGCTAGCCTCACCTCATATGTAATAGTTTCTTAAGGATACTTGCCACTTGGCTACATTTCCACCATCTGCTTGCTCAGTATCCTCCAATTGCAGCCACCACCTCACAATCAAATGAGACAAAGCAGGTAAACAGGGCATCACCAAGCTGGCATTCCACCATGTAGCCTTCCAAAGGCCTACATTAAGCTATCATACACCAACTCATAGCAGGAAACTACTTTTTGGAAACTTACTAATCCATCTCCTTCATTAGAGTGCCAAGCAGAACCTGCAGCAACCCCCTCACAGATTAAGTTAGCAGGCTAAAAAAAAGAGAGGATGGTTCAGTCCCAATGTATTAGCCATCTGCTATCTACAAAACCAATTCCACTATAAGCCATCTAGGAAGCAACTAGCTGCAATATCATTTAAGTTGCTTTCCTTTTTAGAACTACCCATGTATGTTGAAACTCAACATGTAGAACTTGTATTCCAATAACTAGTATTACTCAGTAATATGGATAGCAACCCCTATGAGGTAGTTTCATCTTTCATAACTCACCAAAGATACGCACCCTTGCTATCCATAAACTTGACCTAAACACTCCTTTTAGCATACTACCTATGAATATCCCATTCAGAAAAGACTTCTCTAACATTTGCAGAATCCTTAACCTTTAGACTGGCCAATTTAAGCTTAATTGTTTCTTCAATAGTATCCCATATAACATTCCACTCCCTATTTTTATCTTGAAACAACCTTAAGTTCCTTTCCTGACAGAGGAAGTATATTGTAGCAGCAAAGACTATCTTATTCACAATAATCCAGTTATTGTTCTTGCTTGGAAGTAAAGTCATCATTTCCATAGTAGTCTTCCAATAATTACCACAATTATCCAATTTACTCTTCTGTCTAGCCTTTTCCCATACCTTTCTAGAATAATCACACTTGAAGAATATATGAGAATGACTGTCATTTACTTTTGAACACATACCACACACCATAGTTTTATTTGGATGCCACTTCATAACTCTATCTTGAGTGGGTAATCTTTCTTGTATAAGGAGCCACATTATAAAAGCATGTCTAGGGATGAAAGCTGGAAACCATATAACTTTGCTCCATCTGACTTCTTCTTCTTGATCTCTTAAATCCTTCCATGCTCTCCTCACACTAAACTTCACCAAATTCATCTTGTTATTCCTCCACTTTACACAATCAACACAGCTTGAATTGAGGTTTGGATTACTAATTTGGTTTAGAATAGCATGTTGCTGCACCCATTCATCTGGTAACAGTAGGTTACCATTAACAACCATGTCGGCCACTGTTGTTGCATTTGAAAAATGTGCATTATAGATCTGCCTTCTAGTGACTATTTTAGATAATGGACCCACCTTATCCCATGTATCATACCAGGCACTAGTATCTTTCCCATTTCCCAAACAGTGCCAAATATGTGGTCTCACCTTATCCCTTAATTCCATAAGCTTCCTCCATCCCCAAGTAGCATTATTTTCTATTGGAACTTCCCAAATATTTCTCCCTTTCAACCTATTGACATGTATCCATTTAACCCACAAAGAGTCCTTTTTACAGGCTACATTCCATAGGTGTTTGATCATTAAAGTTTCATTCCACTTCTCAAGAGGTTTAAAACCTAGACCTCCACATTTCTTAGGCTTACAAACTTTTTTCCATGCAATTCTAGCTTTCCCCTGAATTTTTTTCCCGTAACTCCATAGAAAGCTTTTGAAGCATTTTTCAATATCTTTTATAACAGTTTTTGGTAGGAAGAACACAGAGGCCCAATATGACTGCATAGCTGATAAAATATAATTGTGCAGTGATATCCATTTTGTGTATGGGTAAAAAGTCGTTTTTTGTTTTGGTGATTGAAATCTTAGGTTAGTATAATGTTTTATGCATAAGTTTGTGTATTGTCGTCCTAACAATGTTGTCTAAGGGTTAAGCATGGTCTGTCCCATGATTCTGCATTGTTCTTAGTAGTTTGTAATTTGAATGTACCAAAATATATTACACTTGTTGTTCACCTAAAAAAACAGGTACATGCTACAAAGATTAGATTGTATTTATCAATGGGTTGGCAATCCAATCGGTTGGGTATACCATACAAAAATATTAATATTTTAATAAAACCCCTCCAATCTTTCCATCAACCAAGTCACATGGCAATCTAAATTACCAACCTCCAATCTACCAAATGGCAATGAGTGAATGGTTATTTGTTTTATTTTTCTTTTTTCTTTTTAATACTTATTATTTTATAAAATAATATATTGGTTGTATATATTAGTTGAGTTGGGTTGTTGATATATGGTAAAAAAAATTATATATTAGTTGTATGTATTGGTTGTGTGTGTGGAGCAAAAAAAAATATTTTAGTAAGAGATTTGGCATGATAGATTGTTGATAAACATAGTCTTATGAATCATGTCTCTTTGTTTGGATAAACATTGAGTGTCCAGTATGCGAGTAACACACATCTTTTATATAATAAAGGAATTACATAATTTCGGGGTGATTTTGTCAATTCATTCTTATTGAAAAAACAATTGGGCCAATAAGAGAGCTCGATTTTGCCACGTAAGCAAAATCGTGTGATGTGATTGGTTAATAAAAGTCAAAATTAAATTGATTTTGGTCAAACTTTAATAAATTTGGTGGAGAAATTTGATTGATAAAAAAAATACATAAAAATATATGTGTCAAATTTATGAAAACAAAAACTTAAAAAAGGAGGAGGTAATTAATAAAACTTTAGTGGTTGAATTTTTAAAAATTATATAGAGTTAAGTGTAATATTATAAGTCTCCATATTTTTTAATAACTTTGGATTATAAACAAATACACTCTTATACTTTATACCATTTATATTTTATATCTTACAAAATACAATGTATATGTTGTTTTAAAATAACAACATATAAATTTGCATAAGATTATAAGTATCAATTATTTTACTATATATGTTCAATAAAGACTCATTTATATCATTTTTAAATGTTTAACCTATGTGGACACGAGTTTACATTTTAAATACGGTTAAATTACTGAAAACGGGAATACAATTATCAAATTGTAAGCACGGTTTACTTTAATATAAAAATTAATATACGCGATTGTACTTATAACAATGACCCATGTAATTCTTATTTATATATATAAGGATATCTAGAAAAACGTTTTTAAAAAACTTTAAGGAGTATACTTTAACTTTATCAACGCTCATTATTTGCTATTAAACTTGCATCATGTGTACAACATAATATCAGTAGTGAAACTTAAATAACAACATCAACATTTTTGTCAGTTAAATAAAATTAAATCTTGAGTTACTTTACATAAATTTTTGCAAATATTTTTCCAAATTATAATGGATATTAATGCATAATAAGAAACTCGTGCATAAGTATTAGTTGTACTTATATCACAATTTTCATAGGCAAATTATTATATGTGTATATACTGAACTAAAATGTTAAAATAAATTTGAGTTATGTGTAAACTTCGTGCGTTCACGAAACTTATAACTATATAATTATATGCAATTACCTTTAAAGACACAATATTCAGTATTAATACAAAATAATTTTTTTTTTGTTAAAATCCCGTGCGTGCACGGATATTATAACTAGTACATAAAGGGAGGCAACTTAGTTATTCTTTTCTTATAACATTGTTCTAAAATGAGGTCATTTACGTCTTAAAAGGGGTAAAGTTATTTATTTGTTTCTTTATTAACGCGATGATCATAATTTTCTATATATATATTTTTTGTAGGCCTTTAGCTTGCCAAGGCAACAAGACCTTTATTATGGTTGCAGGTATTCTTTTTTAAATGACATCGTTCAAATAGGACGTTATTTATGTGTTAAAAAGAGTCAAGTCATTTATTTGTTTCTTTATTAAGGTATTGACGATAATTTTTGTTGATACAAAAGTTGGGCGTTCCTTGTTTGGAGCTCCAGCTCTCGTATCAATTGAGAATCGTTGCTTGAGACCTGCGCACTAAGAGACAGAAAACACCGTTAGGCTTAACGTGGGATTGTCTCCCACGATTATCCTCCGGCGTGAGAGTAAGTAATCGGTTTAGGGTCAAAGGAGAGTTAGAGTTTTGTAGATAGTACCTTTAACGAGGGATGTGATTCCCTTTATATACGCACGTGCTGCAATGTCGATACCCCACTTGTAGAATGGCCATGGTGATGTAATTGGGGTTAGCTCGTGCTGTGGTTGGCGCGGGACAGGTCTATGAACTTGGCAATCGTTGCACTTCCTTATTAAGTCCCGCGCATCGCGGTGCATGGTTGGCCAGTAGTATCCTGATCTCATGACGCGTGCCACAACGGACCGTGGTCTTGAGTGCATGCTGTATGAACCTTCATGGATTTCTCGCATCACGTAATTTGCTTGTAGGGGGCCAACACAGCGGAGCCATGGTTGGAGGAAGGAGCGACGATACAATATGTTGTCTCGAAGTTCGAATCTCTGTGTTGTGCGCCGTATCCTGCGAGCTTCCTTATGTTCTTGGGGTAACGTTCATTTGCTTAGGAATTCCGTTATCGGTGTCATCCATGTAGGACCTTCCTCCTCTATTACTGTGGAGACTTCCATCTCCGATATTGATTTGCTTTTCAGTGTTTCCACCAGCACTTGCTTTGATAGGTGTGCGAAGCTTGTCGAGGCGATCTTGCTTAGTGCATCTGCCTTGCGATTTTCCCCTCTAGGAACTTGCTTGATGGTAAATCTATCAAAGCCTTTGATCAGTGTCTTGGTCTTGTCGAGATACTGAATCATATTTTCTTCTTTAGCCACGTATTCGCCCAACACGTGGTTGGCTACTAGTCGGGAGTCCACATTTGCTTCTAGGTTACGTACACCCATCTGAGCTGCAATGCGTAGTCCATCGATTAGAGCTTCATATTCTGCCTCATTGTTTGTCGCTGTAAATTCAAAACGCAGTGCGTAAGTGAATTCCATTCCCTATGGGTTTGTGAGAATGAGGCCTGCTCCTGAACCATCAACGCATGAGGATCCATCTGTAAACAAGATCCATGGATCATGCAGTTCCGTCCTACTTGGTGTGGGTACCTCCTCGGTGTCTGGCTTTTCGATGATGAAGTCTGCCAGAATCTGTCCTTTGATTGCGGTACGTGGTCTGTAAGAGATGTTGTGCTCACCTAGGAATACACTCCACTTCTGCAGTCGGCCTGATGCGTCAGGTTTGGAGATGATCTTCTTGATCGGTTGGTCTGTGATTACTGCTATTGGATGCGCTTGGAAGTACCTGTGTAGCCGTTTAGCAGCAAACACCAATGCCAGAACTAATTTTTCCATAACGCTATAGTTCATCTCCGTCTTCTTGAGCGCCTTGCTTACAAAGTAGACAGGGGTTTGTACTGAATCCCTATCTGTTAGTAGCACTGCGCTGACTGCTCCATCAGTTACGGATAGATACATAATTAACTCTTCCGCTGGTCGGGGTGCGACAAGTGTGGGGAGCGTTGCCAGGTGTTGTTTAAGTTGTGTGAAGGCTTCTTCTGCCTCCGTAGTCCACCGAAAATCTCCCTTTTTGATACACTTCTTGAGTGTTTTGAAGAGAGGTAGAGACTTGTGTGCTGACTTAGACAGGAACCTGTTAAGACCAGCTAGCTTACCATTGAGAGATTGGACCTCCTTCAACGTGCGCGGTGAAGAAAGTTCAATGACAGCCTTTGTCTTTTCTGGACATGGTTTTATACCGTCAGGCTCTATTAGGTATCCAAGGAACATGCCTTCAGTGGCGCCGAAGGTATATTTTTTTGGATTTAGCTTCATATTGATCTCTCGTAGAGTTTTGAATGTTTCCTCAATATCGCGCACTAACTCATCTTCAGTATGGCTCTTTATGACCAGGTCATCAACATAGACCTCCAGGTTGCGGCCCACCTGTTTTTCGAAAGCATTATCTACTAACCGCTGGTAGGTGGCGCCTGCATTCTTCAAGCCAAAGGGCATTTTTGTGTAATGATAATATCGTTTATAAGCTCAGCTAGGGATCAATAACAAAGATAATAAGCAGCGGAATAATCAAAACAATACTTTGTTATTGAACAAGGTTTTCAATCACTAACACTAACTAATCTTAGACGTTTATAGGAACACGTCTACTAACTAAACTAATAGCCTAGGCGTTTACATGAACATACGCCTAGGACACACTAATCTAAAACCAATACCCTAGACGTTCTTCCCTAACGTCTAGGCTAAACACACACCTTTTAGTCGACTACATTATTGGAAGACTTAAATAAAAACCTACACCTATGTCCTCTTTATATACTAGAGGATAAGGACTAAATAATAAAACTTCCATTGCAAGCAAGCCCTTCCATCTTTTAGTAGGTTTCCTTCTTGTCATATTAAGTCCCTCTTGTTTCATTCTTTTTGTCTTTATCAACTCAAACGTATAATTCCTAACAATCTTCCCCTAGTTGATAATGACAAAACCATTCTTGAACGAACTTCCCTAGACGAAGTAGAGAAATTGAGATCAGGGATCTCACCATGAATGAAACAAGTATGTCTTCCTTTGTCTTCCCCTTAATCCATGCCACGCCACTCAAACATCTCTTCCCCTTTTTGTTATTATCCAAATAGAGAACGTATGAAAATAATGATCTTGACCACCACGAACCAATATCATACTTCCAATCTAAGACTTCCAATGCTTTAAATCACCCACCATTACGCACCATAGGAAAAATGGATTCAAAACAATAGAAAACTTCAACTAGGAGTAGTAATAATGATCAACAATAGTAAAAATCAAACACTTCCCCTTGAGTGATGCATGTACATCAATCATTCTTCAAAATCTGTAGGCTCCTTGTAATGATCACTTGTGAAGAAAACCGAGTATAACGAATTTGATGAAAAAGTAGAATTTCCCAAACTTGTGTCTTAAATCTTTTACTATCCACGGAACTCCATACTTATACGAACCAACAAATATAAGTAGACCGCAATCCCTTGAAAAGAATCCTCAACTAGTATGAGACACTGAGCACTACAATGTAACTCCTTCAAGTGATAGCCAATGTGTGCATAGAGCATCATAAGAAAAATCACACATTGCTAGATTCAACAAGCTAGATGATAAGAACACAAACCAAGTAATTCCACTTCACCTTCAAATAAGTGATAAATAATCCTCTCCGTAATCAATTCTTCAATAAATCTCCAAAACGAGCCTTTTTAAATCCTTTTAAGAACATAAATTTCTTCCTGTGTGTGTGAACAATAACATGTGTGTGTGTCGTCCAAAAATCCATAACCATTATCACGCTCGACTTCCCCTTAAATTGAGATCCATATGAAAAGAAGTACTTTCAATAACAGTACTTTGAGAATATTAGCAGCAGTACTTTGCATAACCAAGCAGTACTTTCGAAATCGAACAGTACTTTAACCAAAACGTGCAGCAGCATCAGTACTTTAACAAATCATAAGCAATACTTTCGTTTAAAATCTGCAGTACCTTGACACAATATCAAAAATTCCATGAGTAGTACGTTAAAATTGCAGCAGTACTTTCGAAACTGTGAAGCAGTACCTTGAAAATAAAACTCCAACAGTACTTTCATAATAAAGAGTGTACGAGCAGACTTCAAACATTAATTCCTCATGCCATATAAAAACCATTAACCGTTTTGAAAGCACATATCAATATTCACATGCTAGAGCACACATGAACACCTTCCCACGTGAACACTTAAATCTTTTAAAACAAGATTCCTCTATTTACCAATTCACAAACTCCATCGTGGGTCCTAGCAAATAGCAACATCTTGAATATAATAACCAATAAATCATGCAGCTTCGTAGATCCCATCGTGAAAGCCAATTAGTTAAAATTCGTGGGTCCCAAAAATTCAATAGCCTGATAGTCAAAAAGACATGGATCCCCTTTGCGTGTACATGTCTTTACATGATCATAATGAAAGCGAATCTTGTAAGAAAAGAATACGTATCATAACCCATCATCATGTGACCTCCATTAAATATAATATGCGTGTACTGCTCTAGCACGTTTTCATCAAACGGTACCTCACGTGATTTAATCTTCTCGGCCTTTAATAAATTCCAATATAAGTCAATAGTAGCAGCATAGCGTGTGTGTTTTGTACGAGACCAACACACATAACGAGAGAAAAAGATATAACAGATCCAATTAATACTTGTACCGTACCACGTTGCCAAAACGCAATTTCTCTAAACGCAACAACTTTGAAGCTTGATGGCATATCTGAAGAAGGTTACTTATTGGGATATTGCACTAACAGTAAAGGCTTTAGAGTCTATAACAGAGTTACTAAGAAGATTCAAGATTGTATTCATGTTGAGTTTTTAGAGGATCAAGACAATGAGAAAGGGAAGGGTCCTGATTGGATGTTTGATCTTGAGATTTTATCTCCTTCAATGAATTATGTACCTGTTAGAGAAGAAAATCAACCTTTGCACACTGAAGAAGATATTCAATATGTTGTTCATGATGTTCATATTAGACCTGATCCTGTTCATGATAAAAATCCTGCAAGTCCAAAACAAAGTACTGATGTTCCTAAGCAAAGTACTGATTCTCCAAACCAAAGTACTGTTGCACCAAAATCCTTATTATCTGCAGAGGATCAATCTATTCAAGAGGAACTTAATCAGATGCTTCTTCAAGATGTATTAGCACATTCTTACACTGATGAACAAAGGAGAGCTTATGAAGAGGCAAAGAAGAAGAACAAGACTGCAGAATACTCTTACAGTACTTTGGACAGTACTTTCAACCAAAGTACTGCTGCACCTGTTGACAGTACTTTAGATGATTTGGATGATCCTACCATGCCTGAGTTAGAAGAAACTGATGATGAGCTTGAAGATGAAGGTATTTTCATAAATTCCAATGAAGGTGCTGATTATACTAACTTAGATGATACATATGAAGTTCCACAGTCTCCAATTTTACGAATTCATAAGAATCATCCAACTGATCAAATCATTGGTCCTTCTACATCTGGAGTTATGACAAGACACAAAGCTAAGGGTTTCACAAAACCTCATAATGCTTTACTTAGCTTTGTGTATAAACAAAACAGGCTAAATCATAAGGACCATCAAACCTGCTTATTTACCTGTTTCATCTCTCAAGAGGAACCCAAGAATATTGCTCAAGCTTTGACTAAAGAAAGCTGGGTTGAAGCTATGCAGGAAGAACTTCTTCAATTTAAACTTCAAGAGGTTTGGGTTCTCTGTGATCTTCCAGATGGGAAGAGAGTTATTGGAACCAGATGGGTTTTTAGAGTTAAACGAGATGAAAGAGGCAATGTTATAAAGAACAAGGCAAGGTTAGTTGCTCAGGGTTATAGACAGGAGGAAGGGGTAGATTATGATGAAGTATTTGCTCCTGTGGCAAGGATTGAAGCTATTAGAATATTTCTTGCTTTTGCTTCTTATATGGGTTTTCAGGTATATCAGATGGATGTTAAGAGTGCCTTTCTTTATGGCACTATTACAGAAGAGGTGTATGTGAAACAACCTCCAGGTTTTGAAGATCCTAAGCATGCAAACAAAGTCTATAAGGTGGTTAAGGCTCTATATGGTCTTCACCAGGCTCCTAGAGCTTGGTATGAGAGTCTCTCTACATTCTTATTGAAACATGGATACAGAAGGGGAGCTATTGACAAGACTTTGTTTATCAAGAGAGACAAGAAAGATATCATGTTAGTTCAAGTGTATGTTGATGATATTATCTTTGGGGCTACCAAACAGTCCATGGTTAAGGAGTTTGAGCAGCTGATGCAGAAGGAGTTTCAAATGAGTTCAATGGGAGAGTTAACATTCTTTTTAGGACTTCAGGTTAAGCAATCCAAGGAAGGAATTTTCATTAGCCAAGACAAGTATGTTACAGACATACTTAAGAAGTTTAATTTTGATGGTATGAAGGCTGTTACTACACCAATTAAATCTATTAATTCTTTGGGTAAAGATGAAGATGGACAGCCTGTTGAAGTCAAGTTATACAGATCTATGATTGGCTCTCTTATGTATCTCACTGCATCAAGGCCTGATATCATGTTTGCCGTCTGCTTATGTGCAAGATATCAAGTCTCACCAAAGATCTCTCACCTGAATGCAGTCAAAAGAATATTCTGTTATTTGAAACAACAACCTAAGTTGGGGTTGTGGTATCCTAAAGAGTCACCTTTTCACTTAGAAGCTTTTTCAGATAGTGACTATGCAGGAGATAATTATGATAGAAGATCCACAACTGGTGGATGCCAATATCTTGGAAGAAGGTTAGTCTCCTGGCAATGCAAGAAGCAAACAATTGCAGCAACATCATCTACTGAAGCTGAATATGTAGCTGCTGCAAGTTGTTGTGGTCAAGTTTTGTGGATGCAGAATCAACTATTGGATTATGGATTCAATTTTAAGAATACTCCTATCAATATTGATAATGAGAGTACTATTTGTATTGTGAAGAATCCTGTGTATCATTCCAAGACAAAGCATATTCAGATTAGGCATCACTTTATCAGAGATTGCTATGAGCATAGGCTCATTAATGTGGTTAAAGTTCACACGGATGACAATGTAGCTGATCTACTCACAAAAGGTTTTGATGTGTCACGATTCAATCACTTGGTAGTGAGCATTGGAATGATAAACTACTAAGCTATGTTTAAGGGGAGGACTATAAGGTGTTAGATATAGTCCTGTGTATTGCTTGAGGGGAGGATGTTAGTTTATACTTAGTTTTTATGAAGATTTTTGGCAAAGTACTGTATTTCCTGAAAGTACTGCTTGGGAAAGTACTGCTTATGTGGAAAGTACTGTTTGTCGTATTAAAGTACTGTTCCAACGGTAATATTGATGGGTAATTGGTAATAACGGTAACTTTGTTATTTAGGCTGTGATTTTTCAAATCTCACCTATAAATAACTTCTTTCCGATTTTCCCTCTCATATTATTACTTCACATCTTTTCCATACTTATCTTCCAATTACCATCTCTTTATTATTCGATACAATCTTTCTATTGTGCTCACTCTTTCAACAATGGTGAATCGTTTAACTGTTTCGAAGCACAATATGGTGGCTAATTTGGATAAGACTGAGCCAAATGTGGCGTTTTATAATATCATTGATTATCTTACTGGGTCGCCTATTAGTTATGCTCTTTTAGTTGAGCCGGATATAATTGAACCATGGATTCAAGAATTTTGGGCTAATGCTAGAGACAATATGGAGGAGGATGAATACTATATTAGATCAACTGTTGCTGGACGCACTATCAAGATCACAGAAGCCTCCATTCGTGAAGATTTATTATTTGGTGATGAAGATGGGGCTATTAGATTTGATAAGCAACTGATTTGGGATACTTTTAGGAATCTTGGTTATGAAGGTTCTTTGACTGAACAAACTTTCAAGAAAGCATTATTCTGTCCTCAATGGAAGTTCTTGATTCATGTATTGCTCCATTGCATAAGTTCTAAAAGTACTTCTTGTGAGCAGTTTGGGTCAAATATAGCATCTGCAGTGGTTGGTTTAGCTACAGACAGAGTGTTTAACTTTTCACGGCTTATTTTGGATGGGATGCTATCGCATATATCATCTGGGGCAACTTGGTTGATGTACCCAAGATTTATACAGGTTTTCTTAAACAAGCAATTGGCTGATATTCCTAAACCTACTGCTTTACTGCCTGTTATTGTGCAACAAGCCAAAATCTATACATTCATGGCTAGGCGCAGTGATTTGTTCAGAGGTGGAGATATTCCCTTAACTACTTCCATGATGGAAGTTGTTCAAGCTGTACGTGCTGAAGAGGATGAAGAAAGTGAAGGTACTGATTCTGCACAAGGTACTGCTTCACAAAGTGTTACTTCACAAGGAACTGCATCTGCAAGTACTGCTTCTCGTGAAGGTACTACATCTTTACAGGGTGATGTTTCTCCAAGTCCTGAAGTTCAAGCAGAGATTGAGAGAACACCTACTCCATCTCCTCAACCATTTGTTTCTGGTTCAGAGGAACATTCACAAGTTCAAGGTGTTGCTCCTAATATCCCTCGTGAAGGATTGACTTTGGATAACTATGCTTTAACAAGGGAGTTAGCTCGGTTAAACAAGACTGTTGAGCGTCAAGCTAAAGCGCTTAAGAAGTTGAAGCGTAGGTATATCTGGTTAAGGAATTTTATTAAACCCTATATTCAAGGTTTCAACTTATGGGTTAAAGAGGAAAACAAACGTCGTAAAGCACTTCGAAAGGAATTGAAACGAAAGAAGGTTCCTAAACCATCTTCTGTCAACTTGGGGAGGAATTCAGAAAAGGATAATTTAAAAGAAGATGTTATGAAGGATAAAGAATCTGAAGAAGATGTTACAAAGAAGAAAGAATCTGTAAGTACTGCAGAAAAGATTATTTCAGAGGAACAAGAAGAAGAAGTGCAAGTTCAAGGTACTGATGATCAAGGTACTGAACATCAAAGTACTGATACATCTAGGCCAGAAGTAATAACACCAATAACTCCAAGGGTATTGAATTTTAATGAAGAAGCTGGTCCTTCTACAACTGTTATAGAAGAAGAGGAGGAACCTAGATTCAAATCTATTCATTCTGCGAGTGATGATGAATTAGTTGCTACAATTCTTGATTTGTCACACCCAAGAGGAGGAGTTACTATTAGAGATGTACAAGAAGAAGAACAACCAAGAACTGATCAACCTGCAATTGATCCAAAAGACAAAGGGAAAGGTATTCTGAAAGAAACTAAGAAGAAGAAACTTACTTTGGCAGAACTTAGAGCATTTGAAGTTGCAAGGAATGAAGCTGCAACTAGAAAAGTTCAAGAAGAGTTAAATGCTAAATATAAAGAAGAACAGGAAGCTCAAGAAGCTCAGAATAGAGAAGTAGCTCAGAAATTACATGAGGAATTGAATGTTGAAGCTACTGAACCATTACAATCTCCTACACCTGTTCGATATATGCAAAGAAGACCTAATTTAGCTAAAGAAAGGAATGCAATGATGGCATATCTAAAAAGCAGAGGATTTAAAGGATTGCAGAAGCTAAATTATGTGGATATGAAGAGATTATATGATGCTGAGAGAGAAGCTTATAAGAAAGATGTTGCAGGCATTAAAGATTTTAGAGAAGAAGCTTTTTGGACTGAAGCTGAAAGGAAGAAAAGCTTAAAAAGAAAAAGAAAAACTGATGTTACAGATGTTCAGTTTTCAAAGAAAGAGAAGGTTGAATTAAGATCTGAGACTAGTGATGAATTGAAGAATTATCTCAGAGTGGTAGATTTTGATTATACAAATGAAGATAATGACATGAAGATGAACAGATCAAAGATTAGTGTTTTCAAAGTTGAGAAATCCAAGAATGGAGATTACATGATCTTTCATAAAGAAGATGAAAGCTTCAGAGTTTTCAAAAGGCTATGGGATTTGCTGCATATTATAGACAGAGTAGATCTATTCTACTTATATCATGCTGTGAAGACTTATTTTGAAGATAATCCATTAGAAGGGATTGGATTGGTTTTACATGGGGATCTTATAACCATGTGGGAAACTAATGAAGAGAGCACTGATGATATATGGAAGGATCAAGAAAGCTGGGAAATAGTTTGCTGGAGATTCTTTGAAGAATCTGGAATTCATGTTTTGGAGCTAGAAAATGGAACAATGATTCACATGTTTGCAGAAAGAAGATATCCTCTTACAGTTGATCTAATGAGAAGAATGCTAGAGCATGGATTGGAAGTAGAAGAGGCTGATGAAACTGCTTGCATGGTGATCAATTTGCTTATAGACTGGACTACCATTGCTGAGAATGATCTTTAACTGGTATGAATTTTATTTGAATAAATACTTTTTGATATATCAGTACTTTTATTCAAAGTACTGCTAGTCAGACAGTACTTTCATCAAAGTACTGTTTGCTGAACTAAACCAGTTAAAAGAATTTTAGAAAAACCTTTTTGCTAAGTATTAAATATTTTTGAAATAAAGGTTGAATAAATGGTTTTAGTGATGATAACATCAATAGGTTATCAATCCACCATGGTTACAAAAGGATTGACTAATCCATGAGCAAACGGCTCTGGTAAAGATATATCAAATCCGTTTTTAGTTGACAACTTGCTAATAAGTTGGATGGTCATCAACTCACCATATCAGTAATGTGAAGAGTTGGCTAGCCCACAAGAAATGGCTTGTGGTAAAGGCTGTGGAAAAACCATTATTGGTAATTAGTTCACCATTAGATAAAAGAACTAACTAGTCCAGAAGGGTACAGCTTTTGGTAAAGACAAAACAAATCTGTTGATAGCTGGTGGTTTGCTAAAAATCATATGGTTATCAATGTACCATGGTCTTACACACCAAAACATTTGGCTACTCCAGAGATAATGGCTTTGGTAAAGAGTTCTAAATCCATTGAATTTTCAATGATTCACTTAGATGTGATGAGAATAGTATGCAACTTAAACTGAATTACTGTACAAACTGTCATATGTTGCTGTGTTGCTGAAAAGATGGAGATTGCTGGATGCTGCTGTAAAGAAAACAATTCTAAGAGATACTTTGACATGCACAGATATTACAGAGATACTATCTAAAGACTAAAGAACAATCCATTTTTTAAAGATGAAGCTGTTAAAGATATATTCACAAAGGAACTTGAAGTCAAGCAAGTAGAATTCAAGTTAGGGGAGGATTGTTGGGATATGAAAGTGCTGAAGATATCAAAGTACTGAAGATATGAAAGTACTGTAAGCTGCAAAGTACTGGAAGAAGTCAAAGAGTCAAAGTACTGCTAAAAGACAAAGTCAAAGTACTGCTAGAACAAAAGAACTGTTATATTCGTTTATGGAAAGTATTGTATTCCATGTTTAGATTACTTGTCGTACAAGGTTATCAATTGTAAACCGACTAGGATATCCTTGAGCCTATAAAAGGACTCCTAGATTGGCATTAGAGGTACGATTTCAGAAAAAGAGTTTTAGAGTTTACGAATTAGTGTTTAAGAGAAAAGTTCGATTATCTTAGAGTTGTATTAGAGTATCTGCATAATAAGCAGATTTAGAGTTTATAATAAAGTTATTCTTCTTAGCTTTGTTAAGTAAATTCCGCGTACTTGATAAAGATTGCTCAGTGTTTCTATTGTTAATAACTTAGGATTTATCCGAGGTTATTAAACCTTAACAAGCTAGTTAAGTTAGTTTGATTAAAGTATATCGATCCAACATGTAACAGTAGGCTTTGGCTTGTGTGAAAGGCCGTTTTTTCCTCATCCTCCTTAGCCATCTGGATTTGATGATATCCTTTATACGCATCGAGGAAACACTTCAATGGATATCCGCACAGAGACTCTATTTTCCAGTCTATCTCTGGTAATGGGTAGCAGTCTTGTGGACATGCTTTGTTAAGATCGGTGAAGTCCACACACATTCGCCAGCTACCGTCGCTCTTTTTGACCATTACTGGGTTAGAAAGCCAGTCATGGTAGTAGACTTCACGCATAATTCCCGCATCCACTAGTTTGTGTACTTCTTCCAGAATCGCTTGCGCGCGCTCTGGGGCTTGGCCACGCTTCTTCTGGCGTATTGGTGAGTACCCTTGTCGAATTCTCAGTTTATGCTCTGTGATTGAGCGTGGTACCCCAGTCATGTGTTTTGGCTCCCATGCAAAAATGTCCAAGTTCTTTTGCAAGAGCGCGCACACAGCTGCTTTGCCGTTGTCCGACAGTGACCCACCGATGGATATTTCCTATTCCGGGTATTCTGGGTGAATCGCAACCTTCAGATTTCGAACTTTGGTTGCGCGCTGTTCTGGGATCGGTGCCGTTTCGCATGTAATCATGTTACATTCTCTATGCGGTACAGTGGCGCTGTAAAGAGTAACAATGCCCCTTCCACTGGGAATTTAAGCATCCCATGCGCTGTTGATGGCACTGCGCGCATAGCTGATATCCCAGGTCTCCCGATAATGCCGTTGTATGGCGAGGGAGATTTGATCACCATAAATTCCAACCAAGCCGTCGCGGAGTGTTTTTCGTTTCCGATGCTGACTGGTAATCGTATTTGCCCCATAGGCCATATTTTTTCACCCGTAAAACCAGTCAACGCCGTTCTGACCGGGCTTAACTGACTGCGTATTTCAGACCGCAGTCGCTTGAAGCAGTGCTCATACATGATGTCCGCCGATGCTCCACCATCAACATACATGTAACACCCCAACCCGACAAGGGTAAAGATATCACAATACGGTTTCATATCATATATGTAGTAGTGAAACCTTCGTTGTCAACCACCTTAGTTTCATATTCTTCCACCACCTCTCCGTCAATGGTCCTCAAGGTCAGCTTCTCCTCGATGGTACATGGCCACATATAGGCCGGAACTTTTATCCTCTTATTAGTCCTCTTCACTTTACCATACCTCGTGCAGCCCTTAGCAATGACGACGACCCACTTCATCTTCTCCTTATGTTGTCTAGCCGGTCCTCGATTACCCTTATCAGATGAACTAGAGCGACGGGGAATAACCATCTAAAAGAAATACTAACCATCAGCAAAACTTAAATACGATAGGGTACGCAAGGAAGTACGCAAAAAGGAAAATCCTAACTCTACCCACTTCTCACAGGTCATAGCCTAAGCTCTAAGGGTCCTAAAACCTAGAGCTCTGATACCATAAATTGTAACACCCTAACCCGACAAGGGTAAAGATATCACAATACGGTTTCATATCAGAACTTTAAATACTATACAATAGCGGAAGCCTTTACAAAATATCCAAAAAGAAAACATAAATAACTAAAACTTCAAAATAAATCTAAGATCTCTATGGTAAAGTCTTGCTCTCAGCTCTACTCTCAAACCCAGATCAGCTATCCCATAAGCTCATCTTGAAATGCTAAATACCTGCCGCAGGAAAAGAAAAGTGCGGCTGAGCTTACAAAGCCCAGTGAACGGATATAACAGAAACAAAAGCTAAAACAGAATAAATATACAAATACGAAATCATAATAAAATAATGAGAGATCTTTTAGGATTCTGCGGAAGCATAAATATACAGAAATCCAAACAACCACATAATGGTTTAGACATCACATAGCACATCAATGATACAAACACAAACACATCAGAACAACCAAACACATAACATATCAAATAGCGGATTACGTATAAGCCAAACAGAAAGTCTACAAACTAACGGAAAACACTTTCTAATAAATAAACATGGCATTCATACAAATCAATGAAGAAACATCTAAAGCACTTAATTCAATAATATAGCAGCGGAAAAATAGCAGACAGGTCATGGCAGGTCACATACGTAGACAGATAATTAAACCTTCAAAATATTCAATTATACACTAGCACATTCATCTCGCAAATCAACGCATTCACGTAATGATAACAAATCATAATATCAGATATACGAATCATGTTTTAACGTATTAGTCTTATCCTAGCATGGCAACTAATAATCACTTAAACAAATACATCATAAGCACATTCACTAACATATCATATCACAAATATCTTTCTTCTTCAAAAGTAACTTCAGAAAATATATGGAGTAGCTAGCTCCCAGATTTTCGTGAAGACGCGTATTGCACACGACATCATTCACCAGATAACATATCGGATAACAGATCAGATCTAGGATGCATCCATACGCCCCTTCCTACATATTCACAAATATGCTTCACCATCCAGAGACGTGGCAGAACATCACTCTACTGCCCTAGAGTCATATCAGAGGTGCATCACTGATACGGACATGGAACCCCCATGACTAGTTAAATATTTGGTCATTATCAACCAACTTAAGTCAAACAAATTTCAGATATGGCACAGATCATAGTCACACACAAGTCACAGAATCATATCAGATAGTTCATATCATAAGGTTCATATTTAGATAGTCAGAAATCATAAGTTCATATCTTAGTGGCATATCATATATTCATAAACAGAAGTTCATAATCAGAGGTTCATAATCATAGGTTCATAATCCAATATAGCAGGATTCAACAAATGTATATATCAAGGTCTTCCTAACATAAGTTCACATCAGATATTGCATAGTTCACTAGAACATAAATTCAGATAAGTAACAGATCAAACATTCAGAAAGGGTTCATAGCAATGGCATCGGAGATCCTAATAAACATAAGAGATATGACGAAGAAGGAAATCATGAGGGACCTTTATTGAAAAGGTCAGAATATCTGAACGATAACACAAATGTCTTAAAGTAAGACAGAATATCCGTACCTTAAAGCAATTGAGAGAAAAGCAACAAATGAACGAATACGAAGATGTAACGTCGCGTCTCCTTCAACGAATCTACACGGATTATGATTATTTAATACTTATTAGTATAACGGATTTATCTCATTAATACTTTTAGGGTTGTCAGATTTTTAATTAGCCAAACGTATGGGTTTAATATGATAATCATCTTATTTAAGAGCTTATATGATCATTATTCATAGCATAGGGTTTACAAATGTCAAAGACGGATTTTAAGACTCTCTTTCAAAGTAGTTTACATAATCTTTAACTTACATGAAATAACGAAATTACACACCTAGCTTTTAACCCTAATCACTCCCTATTTAGGTTCTAGGGTTTCCATACTTTTAACATCATTTATTACGCATTCAATTAACATGTTACTTCCTTTAATGATTTCCACTTTGACCTAGAACGTACGAAAACTCAAACGGAAATTAACTCTAACTCACGCATGTCCTTACGTAATTTATTTACACATGTTGACCCATAATTACCCAAAATTACATGTTGCACCTTTAACATCTTTAATTATACGATCTAACCTTCTATTATCAGATTTTACACTTTTAGTCCAAAGGTTTTAGAATTTACAAAACATACCCTTTTAGTTAAATATAATTCGAATAGACCTCTAAATATCCAAAATCACACGTTTAACCCCCACACTTATTTTATACGTTTAGTACATGTCTTTCACTGTTTTACAAAAATAACCTTTAAGTTTCAATATTTACAAAACCAACCAACAACTTTTAGGTAAAACCGATTAGAGCATAATTCAAAAACAAGCCCTAAACCTAGGTTACACCAATCATTAGCTCCTCATTATTAGTTCATTTATTACCCTTAATGATAACAAGAAAACCCTAGTTCATACAAACCCTAATTGTTTCTTTTAAAAACCTTTCCTTTTTTATGCGTTTCGAATCAAGAAAACCCAAGACAATTTACACAAGCTTCAAATTCATAAATATGTATTTTATTCAGGTCTTTTAACATGTAAGAGATTTTGGAAAAATCAATTCATGATCTCTAAAAATATTATAAACTCATTCGTTAATTGTATATGCTTTTTAGGGTTTTCGATTCCAAATAATTTCGTACGACATATTAAACATGCATGGCCAATTTTTATGTGTTATATATGACTTATAGGACTTAATTCAACATTAGAAACATACCCTTTATGAGCTCGAATCGTTGGAACAAAAGAAGCACAAAAACACCACTCGCCGAAACCCTAATCCACTCAAAACTCACCACGACTAAAACAGCAGCTTTGGAACTCAAACACTATTTTTCCCACCTTCTATACCTTGAATCTCGTCCAAGAAAAATGGTCTCAAGCTCTGGAAACTGGAATTCGATTTGTTAGGGGTTTTGAAGTCGGTTTGGGAATAATCGGTATTTAGGGATTTTTAGGAACCGAATATATGTATATATACTTGAGTTACAAATTTTCTTGTGGGCTTTATGATGCATTGGACTTAAAATAAATGGTCTCTTAATAATATAAATTTATATTGGGCTTTTACTAATTAATTTATTTTATAAAACTATTAAATATATATTCGGCTAATTATTAAAAATACATAATTGATTTTAGAAAATTATAATCTATAAAAATTAACGTTACAAGGTCATTCAAGATTTATTTGGATCATATGTGATATTGCTTATAAGTTTTCTGAATTTACGTAGCTCATTTGGTATTTTGTTTATTTAATTATTCTTACTTTTGATCATAAGGGTACTTTGGTCTTTTTGTGAATTTTAGAAATTCAGGTATTACAATACATGCGATGGATGTCGTGACCACCCGCACTAATCTCAATGGTGAGTGGCTCGACCACTGCGTTGTCCGCAGTTAAGGCGGGGAAAGAGATTTCGCTTCCTCGGGAAAACTCCTGGCTGACCTTCTGTCTAGTGACCCGCTGCCATGATTGTATCATGTAGATGGTGTCGGCCTTTTCCTTGGGTGTCTCCTTCTTATTTCCACTCTTCTGTCTATCCTTTCCCTCCTTGATATTTTTGACCAAATGGTCCAATCTGCCTTCTTTAACCATTTTGTCAATGAGCTGGCGCAGTTGGACACATTCGTTAGTGGTGTAGCCCTTCTGTGCGTGGTAGTCACAGTATCCACTCCCTACTCGCCGATCCTCTGAAGTGCGCATTTGTGGCGGTCTAGGAAAGTTTGCACCCTCTGTTGCGAGTATTTCCTTCGGCGTTTTTGTCAGTGGAGTGTACTTGTCATTGTCGCGCCCACTCCCTTGGTTGCGATAGTTCCTGTTACGGTTACTATTCCGGTCCGTGGACTGTCTCCCAGGTTGTTCTTGTGACCGGTAGTTTGAATAGCTTCTCTTGCTATCCGCCGCAGCAGCTTCTCCTTGGACGAAGGACCGTGTGCGTTTCATGACTTCATCAAAGGATTGGGGAATCTTGTCATTCAATCTTTTGATAAGTTCTGGGTTGCTGATCCCATTCATAAACCCTGAAATTTTGAGTACTTCGGGACATGCTTTAACTTGCATACATTCGTCCTTGAAGCGCTCCATAAAAGCGCTCGTGGATTCTCCTTGGCGTTGTTTGACCCTAGCGAGTTCAATGGGGTTTTTCGCACACTTTTTCCGTTGAGTAAAATTTAGGCGGAACGCCTTTCTCAATTCTTCAAAACCATTGATGCTTCTGCGTGGAAGCTTGTTGAACCAGTTCTGCGCGCTTCCCACTAGTGTGGAATTAAACATGTGGCACCACACTGCTTGTGGCCAGTTCTCAATAGTTGCGGCTGATTCAAAAAATTTTAGGTGATCGTCAGGGTCACCTGTTCCGTCATAGGTTTTGACATTAGCAGGCATGCGCCTCTTCTTGTTTTCTGAGAAATCACTGATGCGTCTAGTGAACGCATCCACCTTATGACGACGCCACGGGAGAGACATGTCTTCCTCCTCTTGGTCATGGTATTTCCTTCTGGACTTCCAGTGTCCAGTCTCGCTATCCTCGTTGTCCGAGGAATTATCAGAGGATGAATCTTCTCTCCTTCGGCGGTTGCGCCGACTGTCCTCAGAATTTGTGCTTGAAGGACTTTTACTTGGGGAGTATCGTCGCCCAAGTCTGTCCTGGACTCTACGACTACCAAGTCTGGCGTGGACATTGGTGCGCCTTTCATCCTCCTCACTTTCTTCCATATGTTGTGAGTCAGATGTATCATCTTCCTCAACTCTCCTTCCGATTCTGTTGAACACAGGGGGCCGGCGACTATCCCTACCGCGCTTTTTGACATTTGGCTTGTCCAAAATGTATGAATGTTTCATGGATTTCGTACTGAAAATCCGATTTACCACATCAAAAAATTTCTAAGAATAGTCGACATAATCCATGCCGACGAGGCTACAAGGTACATCTCGAATAAGGTTCTTCCCATTCTCTCTTCGCGGAAGGGCAAAGGAATGGCTAGACAAGCTACACTCAAGGTCCATCTTTACATGGGATCTACTCGTCACGAAATTCTATGACAAATTCATTCCACCGAGAAGAACTGAAAAAGTCAGGGACAAGACCCTCCAGTTTCAACAAAGAAAAGCAGAATCAATCTATAATTCTTGGATTTTCTTTAAAGATCTCATAAGCCAAGCTCCTCATCACGATATCAACCTTTGGCTCCTTGTTCAAATTGTTTATGATAATATCTCCTGTAATGACCAAAGTGGAATAGACTATTTGATAGGAAGAAAAAATTCAAATCTCAGTGCAGAAGAACGATGGAATCGGACTGACGAATACGTTCAAGACCATGATAACACCTGGAATGAACCAGTCTCAGTGATGAGTATTTTTTAAATCTCAGAAGCAATTCTGCCTACACAAGAAAGCTGATTGAAAAAGTTGCAAGAGAAACTTTTGTATCTCATAAAGTCACAAGAGACTAAAAGAATGGTAAATCCATATCTAATTTGTGATATTTGTGGAGGCCCACATGAAATGGAAGAATATGGGAATGATACAACTACTGAGTAGGTTTTCCTTTCGAGCCACAATATCTATGATGATCCATCACTGTTAATATTCTATCAAGGTAATGATTATACCCCGTGGGGCAACCTAAAAAGAAAAACTGAGGAAGAAGAGGGGCCTGAGTTCACAATCCGAACTACCTTTGAGGAAGATTTTTGACAGTTTATGATGGAGAATAATCTGTTACTTAAGGGGCTTGAGAGTTTAATTCGGAAGCAATAGAGTAATCTGGAAGCTCAGTTCTCAGAGCTTTATGCTAGCCTCGAAGAAAATAATAAACCTGAACATAATCAGCAAGGTCCAACTTTTTCCATTACAACTATGAAAGACCTGCCATACCCGGTTCAATCTCATGTCACTAACGAAAATGTGACTCCCTTTAAGGAGGGAGCTGAAAATGAGATGGAGATACCTGAGCCAACATCAACCACTCATGCAGCCCTTTCGCCATCAACCTAACCCATCCCATCTGCTACACCTACTAGGATACCTTACCCTTCCCGCTTAAAGAACCAAAAGGCTGATGATGACAACAAAAGACTGTTATCCTATTTTAAGGATGCTAAAGTCAATATTCCGTTACTCAATGCCTTCTATCACATTCCTAGACATGCCACGTATTTTAAGATACTTCTTTCTAAATAAAAAGAAGCTTGAAAGTCTGGTGACTTTAGGGGAAGAATGCTCAATTATTATTCAAAAAAGCATACCCAAAAAGAAAGATGTCCTAGGAAGTTTCACCTTGCCATGCTCTATAGGGAAGCTAATAGTAAGAAACGCCTTGGCAAATCTAGGAGCAAGCATAAATCTTATGTCATATTCATTATCCTGAAACTAGGATTCTCGGGGTTGAATCCAACAAGAATGAGTATTCAGATAGCTGATAGATCTGTTAAATATCCTCTTGGGATATGTGAAAATATGTTGGTTAAAATAAGAAAATTCAAATTTCCCGTTGACTTTGTAATTTTAGATATAAAAAAGGACGATGTCGTTATGAAAATATTGGGAAGACCATTTCTAGCTACTGCTCGTGATATCATTGATGTTCACGATGGTAAACTAACTCTAAGAGTAGGATTTGAGAGCTTAACCTTTGACATTAAAGATATGATGAATTTTCCTATTTCACAAAATGACCTATTGTACTTTGTCGACGAAATTGTCGAATTTGTTGACGAACAAATTCCGAATGGGTAGTTGCACGAAGATAACATTATACCATATGAAGAAGAGGAGGGGGAAGAAGAAGTAGTTGGAGCTGTTTCATTCTACCCAGGTAATGAACCTGTCGAAACTCTTGAACTTCAGAAACCAGAAAATAAGCTTAAACCCTCAATCGAAGAACCTCCCATGTTAGAATTGAAAGAGCTCTAGAGTAATCTAAAATATGCCTTCCTACAAAGGAAAGACCAGCTTCCAGTAATCATAAGTTCTTCTCTAAACTGAACAAAAAGGCAAGCTGTTGGAGGTTTTAAAAGAATATAAAGGAGCTATAGCATGGAGTGTCGCAAATATCAAGGGAATTGATTCAACCTTTTTTACTCAAAAAATTCTTATGGAAGAAGATTATAAACCGACTGTCCAACCTCAAAGGCGATTGAATCCTAATATCAAGGAAGTGGTAAAAAAGGAAGTCATCAAGCTTCTCAATGCAGGTCTAATTTACCCAATTTATGATAGTCCCTGGGTGAGTCTTGTTCAAGTTGTTCCAAAAAAAAAGGGGGAATGACGGTCGTGAAAAATGATAAGGATGAATTGATTCCCTGAAGAACGATTACTGGATGGCAGATCTGTATCGATTATAGGAAATTAAACTATGCAACCCGAAAGGATCACTTCCCGTTGCCCTTCATAGATCAAATGCTAGAAAGATTAGCTAGATACGAATACTAATGTTTTCTAGACGGATTTTTGGGGTACTTTCAAATACCTATCACCCTATAAGATCCGGAGAAAACTACCTTGACATGCCCATATGGAACTTTTTCATACAAACGAATGCCATTTGGGTTGTGTAACGCACCTGCTATGTTTTAACGATGTATGATGGCCATATTTCATGAGCTAATCGAGGATGAAGCTCCTTCGATCATTTCCTTGCAAATCTTAAGAAAATGCTAAAACGATGTGAAGAAACTAATCTAATTCTGAATTGGGAAAAATGTCAATTCATGGTTGAGGAATGGATTATTCTAGGCCACAAGGTTTCTGGAAATGAGATCGAAGTCGAGAGAGGTAAAAATGAGGCAATATCTAAACTAACTTACACCCCACAAATGTTAAGCCATTCGTAGTTTCCTTGGCCATGCAGGTTTTTATAAAAGATTCATTAAGGACTTCTCAAAAACCTGCCCGACCAATGACTCAACTACTTGTAAAGGACACTCCATTTGACTTTTCACAAGAATGTAGGGAAGCATTCAATCGATTTAAATAGGAACTCAAA
This sequence comes from Chrysanthemum seticuspe, assembly GCA_019973895.1. Classification (NCBI taxonomy): domain Eukaryota; kingdom Viridiplantae; phylum Streptophyta; class Magnoliopsida; order Asterales; family Asteraceae; genus Chrysanthemum; species Chrysanthemum seticuspe. The sequence continues at coordinate 24,822,449 of BPTQ01000008.1, forward strand.
CAGGCCCCAATAATGTTAAATCCTGGCTGGTTCTTACTATTTGAAATCATGTGCGATGCTAGTGACTATGCAGTAGGGGCCGTCCTTGGTCAAAGGAGGAATAAACACTTTCAGCCTACCTATTATGCTAGAAAAGCTATGAACGATGTGCAATAAAAATACCCTACTACTCAAAAGGAACTCTTAGCTGTAGTTTTTGCTTTCGATAATTCATATTATATCTTGTTCTTTCGAAAACTATCGTATTCACTAATCATTCAACTTTAAGGTATTTATTCTCAAAACAAGATTCTAAACCTCAACTCATTCGATGGATATTGTTGTTGAAAGAATTTGATATCGAAATCCGCAATAAGAAAGGGGCTGAAAACTTAGACGCATATCATCTTTCTGGATTAGAAAACCTTGATATTGGTAAATTAAATAGCAGCAAAATCTGAGATTCAATTCCTGAAGAACAACTCATGTTAGGTAAGGACACTGAGCCATGATATGCCGATTACGCTAACTATTTGGCAAGTAGGATCCTTCCTATTTACATGACTAATCAGGAAAGGAAGAAATTCTTCACTGATTTTAAATGTTACTTTTGGGACGAACCTTTCTTATTCTGTAGATGTCCTGACCAAATTGTTAGACGTTTTGTCGCTGATAGACACAAACAGAATCATCCGGGAATGTCATGCCGGTCCATCAGGAGGGCATCATGGAATAAATACCATTGCAAGGAAAGTTTTTGATGCAGGGTTTTATTGGTCTACCATATTTCGTGATGTTAAGAAATTAGCTCAAATCTGTGATGCATGTCAAAGGGCTGGAAATATATCAAGAAGGGATGAAGCGACCCAAAATTATATACAAGTTTGTGAAATCTTCGACGAATGGGGAACTGTTTTCATGTGTCTCTTTCCATCATCCGGGAAAGCAATACATACTTGTAACCATTGATTACGTTTTCAAATGGGTGGAATTGCCCAAACATTTAAAATGAACGATGCTAGAGTGGTCATCGATTTCCTCAGAAAATTGTTTGCAAGATTTGGGATTTCCAAGGCCCTCATTAGTGATAGAGGAACCCACTTTTGTAATCCCCAAATGGAAAAGGTGATGAAAAGATATGGAGTATTCCAAAAGTTTTCAACTGGGTATCATCCTTAAACAAATGGCCAAGTTGAACTAATATGGCGTTGAAATGAATATTAGAAAAAATGGTTAATCATAATAGGAAAGATTGGTCATTTAAGCTAGATGAAGCATTATGGGCATTTAAGACTGCTTATAAAACACCTATTGGAACAACCCATTTTCGTTTAATATATGGTAAGGCATGCCATCTCCCTGTCGAACTTGAACATAAGGCATATTGGGCATCAAAAGCTTGCAATATGGACTATTTAGAAGTAGGGGCTAATAGGTTCTTAGAGCTTCAAGAGCTTGATGAATTAAGATTAGAAGCCTATGAATCATCTATAACATATAAAGAAAGAACTAAGAAATGGCATGATAATCGAATTAAGAGTCCGAAGGAATTTGAAGAAGTAGACAAGGTACTTTTATATAATTCTAGGCTAAGATTATTTTCGGGAAAGCTTAAGTCTTGATGGTATGGACCTTTTACGGTAAAGATATCATTAAGTAACGGGGCCATCATTTTGCTAGATAATGAAGATAAGGAATTTACTGTGAATGAACAATGAGTAAAACATTATCATGAAAGTAATAACGACTTGGTTATTGAAGACAACATTTTTTTTGATAATGAGATGACCTAGGGCAATGATGCTGAGTCTAGCTACAAGACTCGTAAATAAAGAAAAGCGCTTCTTGGGAGACAATCCATGTTTTTAATTATTTTATTTTTTTCATTTTGTTTATTTGTTTAAGTCATATATGTTTCATCATAATTGTTTAATTTCCATGTTTTGAATAATTTATGAAAATGTTTTATTTTGTTTTTAACTTCGCATGATTGCATATAAAGGTATTTTACAAAAAGATAAGTATAGGGAAGTTCATATTTGTTTTAAAAGAATGAAACTCGAACATAAATTTACAATTAATTATTAGCATTTATTTGTGTGTTTGTTTAAGTAAAATGCTTATATCGAGTCGCAATAAATATTTTGCAGAAAAGTTAGATTTTTTAAGAAATTTTTCAGGAAACAAAACGAAACAATCTATCAGGTCATACCTGATGGCATCAAGGTTTACACCTGAAGACGTCAGGAACTGTAGCAATAATTTTTTCAAGATTTTTGTTTTTATGATAAAACTTAATTTTGGAAAAAAATTCAGAATTTTTAATTTACAGATTTCTTTAAACATTTATATTGCAAGCATTATATCTAATTCGCTTTCTATTTTAGTTTTTATTATATATACAGTGTTTACCACCGACTTTATGCGAGATTTCGTGTTTGTTTTCTTAGTGATTTACAGGTTATATTAGACAAAAAGATGAGATTGTCAAGTGATGTACTTATTGGATTTATCTTCTTGGAGGAGGATTTGATCGTATTTCTTTTCCGTTCATACCGAGCTAATCAGGGGAGTACTAGTTTCTTTGATCTCTTTTATTTTTCTCGGTATCATATCTTTGGTACTTTTTAGGAACATTTTTAAGTGTGAGGAGGGTAAAAAGGGACACCTTAGAAACTAGTCACACATTTGCTATTTGTTTTGTTTTCTAGTAATTGTGTAATAAACCGAAAGAAATACTTGTAAAGGTAATTTTAGCACCAAATTAAAAAAAAATTATGACATTTACAAGTGAAACTTTAGTCTTAATAAAGCGTCTCTAATAGTCTCGTTATACTTATGGTCTACCCTAGTGCACTAACAGGTAGTGTACCCGGTCGTGTGTAGTGTAGTAATCGGTAAAGCCAAGGTCGTCCCAAGAGCTATGTGTGTTGGATTATTACTAAGTCTAGGTGTTACAGATTAATAATGGTTTCGATAAGGAATTAATTAATTAAACTACTAAAGTAGAATAAAGCAAATAAAGGCAGATAAAAGGTAAAGGTAAATCAATAGAGGAGAGTGGTGCTAACCTAGTTAATCCTCCTAGCTAGTTATGTCTATGTCTACTTACTTCCAATTACTTCAGGTGGGGTCAAAGTCGAGAGGACAACATTTGGTCAATTCGCCCTAACCTATTAGCAAAGATGCCACCACAGGAGAAGTCAGGTGTCCCCTCATAAGTCCTGTTGTTCCTGGTCCCCTAAGCCAAGTCATTAAGTACCGCTACATGCTAGACTTATAATAGTGAGTGCCCGGGCGTTAGCAACTTAAACACTCACCCCCTAATTTTTAAGTTCATCCAAACGGTAGGTGATCAGTTGGTCAAATCGCACAAGTAGAAAGGGTCGTCAGTTGGTCATATCTTACCCTTCCCGTCTCAGTCTGCTCACCTAGGGTCAGTTGGTCATATCTTCTACGCAATTGGCCTCTACCGCCATTCAAAACTACCGAACCAAAGGTAGCTACCAATAAACTATGCATGCATACACTTAGAAATAATTGTACGGAAGTAATATAAACGTAAACAAAACAATTAAGGAATCATAACTAGGCCAGCACCAATAGGTGCTTAGCCGCTCATATTAATCATACAAACCAATTCAATATTCAAAGGTACGAAATACAAGAATTGAAAGTAAAGAAAATATAAAATGCTAATGCTTATCGTAGGGGAGTGATTTCTCCCTTGGAGACAGCTCCGTATGCTCCTCCAGACCTGCCTTGAGCTTTTCCGCACGTTCTCTGGTTGTTGTGTGTGGAATGGAATGATTAGAAATGCTGAAATTCGTGGGGTATTTATAGGCCATATATGGGTTACGACGTAACTATAACAAGAGTTAAGCCGTAAACTTCAATTTCTTCATATTTTGCACTAGATCTGCTAGTTAAGGCATAACCTTATTAGTGGTTATGCCGTAGTATTCAATAATCTTGGTTACGCCGTAGTTGATGAAATAGTTACGGCGTAAGTATCAGCGGCGTGGAACCTCATTTGACCTAATACAGTTACGTCGTAGCCTTTGGGAAGAGTTACGCCGTAACCTTCTGATGAGTTGGTTTTTTGAATCACGCAATAGTTGCGGCGTAATGTGAGTGATGAGTTATGCCGTAACTTCTTCAAAATCAGCATACTATGATAAATCTTTAGATAATTCTCCAATTCCGCGTCTCTTTAGCTCCAATGCTCGTAATTTACCTGAAAGTGGAAAACAATGGAAAACAAGCGTAAATCCATATAAATGATATAAATTACAAGCATTATCTGGGGAAATTGACACTTACTATTCAGGACTATTTGATGTTATCAAATATCCCCTCACTTGAACTCTACTTGCCCTCAAGTAGACCTTATTAGAAAGATTCCTAAAAAGATATCTCCCAAAACCTGAAAAATATAAGTTTATAAATCCCTTATGCTAGAATAAAACAAATCAGAACGCCTCACGAAATGGGAACGAAACACTCAAATCTCTCAACTATTCTAAGTGGCAATTTCGGGGTGATCACTCAATCACACAGTCATAGCTTGTATTCTATCATAAGCTTGGCGGTTACACAAATCTCCACCACTAGAGTTAAGGGCTAAACAATTCTCGAAGGCAATATGGGTAGACACGACAAAGGTTAAGGGGTGACTCGTCATTAATAACATGTCACGGCGAAGTGGACAAAATCAATGATACATGACCAAATCCATGGCCAAGACACCAAAGATTTCTCGCTGCATCACCTAGACACGCTTCATGACTAAAGGGTAGGATAAGACATGGGGTATGTAAATGGTGTAAAATAAAAAACAAGCAGGTAGTCTAGATCTATATTCAAGTCATCACCACTTACCGTCCGCCCATAGTTCAAGCTTTGAAGTCAAGAAACCGGATCATGAAATACAAGGTAGATGTGTCATTAGAGGACTTCGTGATGGGTACACTACCTTTTCTCCAACTGTTGGTATAATTACCAACTCCAATCTTTAGATGTGACCGAGGTGGCCTCCTAGATACTAAATCTATAAAGCTCATAATATAGTGCTTATAACATCACACTTTACATTAACTAAATCATAACAACCTTTTTTTTTGAATCATTTTTTTTTCAACATAACAATAATACCTAAACATAATATCCCCCCACTTGAGATGAACAACGGGAATTCGGGGGCTCTTCAATGATCTTCAGGAATGTTGTCGATGAAAGCGTGATTTCCGAACCTTTCCACTTGAACCTTGAACTTAGGCAAATGATTACTTCCCAATCACAAATAAAGACTACAGGGTAGGCTAAGGTGTATAGGTGTAACGAAACAATATAATGGGTTAACAAAATGAAAGGAATGGCTCAGATGGGTGTATCTAGGGGTATCTTGCACTAAAGGCGAGTGCAACAAAAGGGTTTCACATGGGGGTCGAGAAGTCGAGGTGACTAATCGATAGACACACAATGGTAGGCTATTTGGGTGATAATCCTATAATATTGTCTTCTAAAACTGAAAAGTCCAAATACATCGAGCTAACTCAATATACCTCGTCTATGGTCTCGAAATGATGCAAAGGCCAAGTTCTAAAGTTTACAAGCTACCAACACACTCATAATTTGGTGGATTTGGGGTAAAATATTGGAAATGGATAAGGCTAATCTCACCATATAATATGAAGGGTTGTATGTGCTCGGCTAAGGTCTAATCTAGTTAGGTTAAGAAAAACATGTCAAAATTTAAAAATGGCATAATTTTTCTAAATAAACTAGAAAAACGAGGGAAAAATAATGTTCAAGAGATAATTCTACTCCCGTCCCCCCACTTGAATTGTACAAAGTCCCTTTTGTATTAAGCATTAAATAAAGGTGAAGAGAAAAGTAGAATTAGAGCGAGAACTTCCCTGAAATTTGCTCCATAAAGAAAGAAGGCTCACAAAAAAAGAGATGTGCCTTCGTGTAAGCATCCATGAGCAAACTTCATTCCCTGAAATCACACTACCGACAAGAATAATTCTAAAAAAAATGAAAAATGAAAAATAAAAAAGAAACCTAACTCACTTTCGTAGGAATCACGGTTGCATTTAGCATATGCAACAAGCCTTTTAAACCACTTGGTGTCCCAAGTGGACGAGTGAAGTCTCGTGAGGGTTTACAGGGAACACACCCACAAAGTTCATTTAAAATACTAATTGTTGGGATATGAAAGTGCTGAAGAATGTTAAAGTACTGAAGATTGACAAAGTACTGGAAAAAGTCAAAGTACTGCTAAAGAAGAAGTCAAAGTACTACTGTCGAAGTCAAAGTACTGCAAAGCTAAAGAACTGCTATATTTGTTTAGGGAAAGCTTTGTTTATTCTAGAATATTCTTTGTTTAGATTACTTGCCGTACAAGGATATAAATTGTAAACCGACTAGGGTTATCCTTAAGCCTATAAAAGGACTCCTAGATTGGCATTAGATGTACGAGTTTTAGATATATGTTTTAGAATTCTAAAGTACGATTATTATTAGAGTTTTAGAGTTGTTAAAGAGTTTGCATAACAAGCAGATTTAGAGTTATTAATAAAAGTTAAAGTTATATTCTTCTTAGATTTGTTAAGTAAATTCCGCATACTTAATAAAGATTACTCAGTGTTTCATTGTTAATAACTTAGGATTTATCCGAAGTTATTAAACCCTTAACAAGCTATTTAAGTTAGTTTGGTTAGAGTACATCGATCCAACAAGTGGTATCAGAGCTTGTGTGGAAACTCTGACTAAGAAGAAACCCTAAAACCTAGTTAAATAACAAAAACCTAAAGATGTCGACTGATGCTGTTCCACCACCTTCCATCACCTCACTCAGGATACCTATCATTAAGAAGGGAGAATACGACCTATGGAGCATGAAGATGAGGCAATACATTGCAATTACAGACCATGCACTGTGGAATGTAATTGCCAATGGTAATGAAGTTGTTCCAGAACCTATTGATATTCCTGGCCAACCCAAAGCACCTAAAGCAGTCTTACCAGCAGCAACAATAAAGAATCAAGAGAAGGCTCTCAACATACTCTTGTCTGCTATTCCAGATGGTCATCTACTTTTCATGATGCTAAAGATGCAAAGCAACTCTGGGCTGCTCTCAAGACAAGGTTTGGAGGCAATGATGCTTCCAAAAAGATGCACAAAAATCTGTTGAAGCAGCAATTTGAAACATTCACTGTTGGAGAAAGAGAAGGCCTTGATGCTGCTTATGAAAGATTCCAAAATATTCTCAGTATGCTGAAGTTATACAAAGCAGAGGTTTCAGTTGAAGATGTTAATCTCAAGTTCTTAAGGAGTCTGCCATCGACATGGCATGTGATTGCTACAATGATCAGAGGACAACCTGGTCTGGATGTAATGGACTTTGATGATCTTTACAATCATCTGAAGGTGTATGAGCATGAGATGAATCGCCAAACTAGTTCAAAGTCTCATAGTATAGCCTTTTTGTCATCTGAAAAGAGGGGCAGTACTTCCACCAAAAGTAATGCTTCTCCTACTCAAAGTACTGTTGCTCAAAGTACTGTTTCCTATTCTACCCCCACCTTTGCTCAGCAAGCCCCACCAACCATCCACTCAGATGAAGTTATATGCTCTTTCTTTGCACAACAAGCTTCGTTACCTGTCACTTATGAAGAAGATCTCTCACAGATTGAAGAGGATGCTATTGAAGAAATTGATATCAGGTGGCAAGTTGCTATGATCACTGCAAGGATCAAAAAGTATATGAAGAAGACAGGAAAAAGCATTGACTTCAAACCAAAACAAGGAATTACTTTTGACAAATCCAAAATTGAATGCTTCAATTGTCAAAAGACTGGACACTTTGCAAGGGAGTGCAGGTTTGCTAAATATCAAGCAAACAGGATGACTGAGAAACCAAAGCTAGAGCTCAAAGAAATTCCTATTACAGAAACAAAAGCTTTGGTTGCTCAAGAGAGTTTATCAGAGGTTGACTGGAGTGCTGAGTTTGATGATGAACCAGTAACCTACTGTATGGTAGCTGTGGAGGATTTTGTGGAAGAGTTTGACTGGAGCACAACTTTCGATGAGGAACCTGGACAGGCTGCTATGGATTCTAAAGATGGTTATGGAAGCTTTGACTGGAGCATAGAGAGTCAAGATGATCCTGTTCTACTTGCTATGATGGCTACTTCACCAAGCTCAACCCCTATCTTTGAGTTATGCTCAAACTGTCATGACTTTTATCAAAAAGTACTTAATAGTTATGTGATTAAAAGAGATAACTGTATAAAGGCTAGGTCTGAGGTAGCAAGTTATCAAATAACCTTAGAGTCTATGGAAGACAAAATTATAACACATGAAAATAATGAAATGGCTTGGGCAGAAAAGTATGAACAATAGGATTATCAGTTAAAATTAAGTGAATGGAAGTTAAATTGTAAGATTTCTAAAATTGAGAAACTGACTAAGGAGAGAGATGAATTGTTAGCAAAGTTTGATGCCTGGAAAGAATCTGGTCTTTCTCATGTTTCTTATGTTCAAAAACAAAGAAGAGCTTACAATAGGACTGGTCTAGGTTTTGGTATGGATTTCAGTAGTGTAGAAGAAAACCCACCTAGTGATAAGGATTACCTTGATTTTGAGGATATAACCACTAGTGTTGATGAGCTATTTAACTATGTTGACACATCTAGTAATGAGGAATCATTTAGTGAACCACCTCCAGAATATAAGAAAGATAAGGGTTATCATGTTGTCCCACATCCCACTGGTAGTCATCAACCCATAAGACCTGATGTTTCTCGTTTTGGTGTAGACAACCTAGAATTTTGAAAGAAGCTTATTGGTCAATCTAGGTCTGAAACCCAACAGGAAATAGTTGAGACACCTAAGGTAGATGATGCTAAAAGTCAAGCAGTACTTTCACCTCAAAGTACTGCTACACCTCAAAGTACTGCTACACCTTCAGCAGTACCTTTAAGAAAACCTTTTCACAATAATGCTAAACCTTTTTAGGATAATTTTGGTCAAAACAGTTTTAATCATTCACCTAGAAATCAGGATAGGTTTGGTAATACACATAAAAGAAGAAATTTTGGGATTACATAACAAAAACTTTGTTTCATTTGTTTTAGTCCTGATCATTGATTAAGGACTATGACTTACATTCAGAATACCTAAGTAAGTTCCCTAAGAACAGACCTGTGAACCAAAAACCAAGGGAGAGTAGACCAGCTTGGAACCATTCACATAGGGTTAACCATAGAAACTTCTCACCAGACTATAGGTACCCTCACCAGAGAAGACCTTTTTCACAACCTCCAGTACCTTCAAACACCTTCCAAGGTACTGTTAAGCAAAATACAATACTTTCTCAAAGTACTGCTCAGTTTTCACCAAACACCTCTTGGAATAGGAGCACCAGGAGATCTAATTACTATCAATCTAGAAGGTGTTTCAACTCCAAGAAAGTAGCTAGATCAAGGGACTCTACACCAGAAGTTAAAACTAAATGGGTTAAGAATGAAAGTATTGATGATGAACAAACAGTACTTTCAACAAGTACTGGTGAAACATAGATTTTTGATAAAGATGATTTTGTGGTAAAAGAAAAGGATATTTTTGTTGAAAAAGAAAGTTTTGCTGAAAATCCACCACAAGTTTTAAAACAAAAGATAATGCTTGATTCTGTCTACAAAAACTGTGAAGATTACATACTTAAAGAATTTGAGTATGTTACTCCACAAGGGGAACACAAGTCAGTAATGGCAACCCAGAGGAGGAGCTTAAAGATCATATTATTGTGGATAGTGGTTGCTCTGGAAGCATGACAGGGGACAAGGAGATTCTGTCAGATTTTAGATCTATTTGTGGAGGAAGAGTTGCATTTGGGAATGATCCTAATGGAGGAAGAATCACTGGAAAAGGAACCATCAAAGCAGGGAGCATAGATTTTGAGAATGTTAGATATGTGAAGGAGCTCAAGTTCAATCTTTTGTCAGTATCTCAAATCTGTGATAAAAGGCACCCTGTGTTATTCACTGACACAAAATGTCTCATCCTTTCCCCTGAATTCAAGCCTGTTGATGATAACTTGGTAGTTCTTAGAGTACCAAGAACCAATGATGTGTACAGTCTGGATATGAAGAGTCTTTACTCTTCTGGGAGAGCTACATGTTTAGTGGCAAAAGCAACATCTGAAGAAGCACATCAGTGGCATAGAAGACTGGGCCATGTAAATTTCAAGAATATCAACAAACTGGTCAAAGGGAATTTAGTTAGAGGTTTACCTTCAAAGACTTATAAGAATGACCACTCCTGTTTGGCATGCAAGAAGGGTAAACAACACAAAGCTTCATGCAAGAAGCTTGAGGAAAGGATTATTAGAGAACCTTTGGAGCTGTTACATATGGATTTATGTGGACCTATTTCAATTGCAAGCCTAAACAAGAAAAAGTACTGCTTGGTTGTGATAGATGATTGCAGTAGATTCAGTTGGGTATTTTTCTTAGGATTTAAAGATGATACTTTTGATGCTATCCATAATCTTATAATAGCACTTGAAAACCAACTAAGACTCAAGGTTAGAGGTATTAGATGTGATAATGGAACTGAATTCAAGAACAAGCTTATGGATGAATTTTGTGCCAACAAAAGGATCAAGAGGGAGTTCAGCATTGCAAGAACACCACAACATAATGGTGTTGCAGAGAGAAAGAATAGGACTTTGATTGAAGCAGCCAGAACTATGCTTGCAGATTCACTTTTACCTCTTCAATTCTGGGCTGAAGCTGTAAGTACTGCTTGCTATGTGCTTAACAGAGTATCAGTCACAAAACCTCAGATGAAGACACCTTATGAGTTGCTGATGGGAATTAAACCCAACATACGATTTCTGAAGCCTTTTGGATGCCCTCTCATTATTCTCAACACCATTGATAATTTGGGCAAATTTGATGGCAAGTCAGAAGAAGGTTATCTATTAGGGTACTGCACCAATAGCAAAGGCTTTAGAGTGTACAACAGAGTCACCAAGAAGGTTCAAGATTGTCTTCATGTTGAATTGTTAGAAGATCAAGAAAATCAGAAGGGTAAAGGTCCTGATTGGACGTTTGATCTTGAAGTTTTGACTCCTTCTATGAACTATGTACCTGTTAGAGAAGAAAATCAACCTGTACACAATGGAGAAGATTTACAGTATGTTGTTCATGGAGTCCATATTAGACCTGATGATGTTCCTGATGAAGAACCACTACCTGTTGAACCAAAGAAAAGTACTGATGCACCAAAATCCTCATTGTCTGCTGAGGATCAATCTATTCAAGATGAACTAAATCAGATGCTTTTTCAAGATGTTTTAGCACATTCTTATGATGATGAACAGAGAAGAGCTTATGAGGAAGCAAAGAACTAGACAAAGACTGCAGAGTTCACTCAGAGTACTTTGGGTGACAGTACTTTCGATCAAAGTACTGCTGCACTTAATGACAGTACTTTGGATGATTTGGATGATCCTACCATGCCTGGTTTAGAAGATACTGATGATGAGTATGATGCTGAAGGTATTTTCACAAATTCCAATGAAGGTGCTGATTACACAAACCTGGATGATGATTATGAAGTTCCACAAACTCCTACCTTAAAAGTTTATAAAGATCATCCTACTGGTCAAATCATTGGACCTTCTTCTCATGGAGTGCTTACAAGAAACAAAGCTAAGGGTTTTTCTACACCTCACAATGCTTTACTTAGCTTTGTTTATAAACAAAACAGGCTGAATCACAAGGATCATCAAACATGCATGTTCACTTGCTTTATCTCTCAAGAAGAACCCAAGAATATAGCTCAGGCATTATCTAAGGAGAGTTGGGTTGAAGCTATGCAAGAAGAACTTCTTCAATTTAAACTTCAAGAAGTTTGGGTACTATGTGATCTACCCGATGGAAAGAAGGTAATTGGTACAAGATGGGTGTTCAGAGTCAAGAGAGATGAAAGAGGGAATGTCATCAAGAACAAGGCAAGGTTAGTAGCTCAAGGCTACATACAAGAAGAAGGAGTGGATTATGATGAAGTATTTGCTCCTGTAGCAAGGATTGAAGCAATTCGAATCTTCCTTGCTTTTGCATCCTATATGGGATTTCAGGTTTATCAGATGGATGTAAAGAGTGCCTTTTTATATGGCAAGATTACAGAGGAGGTATATGTCAAACAGCCTCCTGGTTTTGAAGATCCTACACATCCAAACAAAGTCTACAAAGTTGTTAAGGCTCTTTATGGCTTACATCAAGCTCCTAGAGCTTGGTATGAGAAGCTCTCTACTTTCTTATTGCAACATGGTTACAGAAGGGGAGCCATTGACAAGACTTTGTTTATCAAGAGAGACAAGAAGGATATCATGTTGGTTCAAGTATATGTTGACGGTATCATATTTGGAGCTACCAAACAGTCCATGGTCAAGGAGTTTTAGCAGCTGATACAGAATGAATTTCTAATGAGTTCAATGGGTGAGTTAACTTTCTTTTTGGGACTTCAAGTTAAGCAGTCAAAGGATGGTATTTTTATCAGTCAAGACAAGTATGTATCTGACATACTTAAGAAGTTCAATTTTGATGCTATGAAGCCAGTCACTACACCTATCAAGTCTATCAACTCACTGGGAAAAGATGAAGATGGACAACCTGTTGAAGTCAAGTTATACAGATCAATGATTGGTTGTCTTATGTATCTCACTGCATCTAGGCCTGATATCATGTTTGCTGTTTGTTTATGTGCAAGATATCAAGTCTCACCAAAGGTCTCTCATCTGAATGCAGTAAAGAGAATTTTCAGTTATTTGAAACAACAACCTAAGTTAGGGTTGTGGTATCCAAAGGATTCGCCTTTTCACTTGGAAGCTTTTTCAGATAGTGATTATGCAGCTGACAATTATGACAGAAGATCAACCACTGGAGGATGCCAATATCTTGGACGAAGATTAGTCTCATGGCAGTGTAAGAAGCAAACAATTGCAGCAACATCCTCTACTGAAGCAGAATATGTGGCTGCTGGAAGCTGTTGTGGAGAATTTTTGTGGATACAGAATCAACTATTGGTTTATGGGTTCAATTTCAAGAATACTCCTATCAATATTGATAAAGAGAGTACTATTTGCATTGTGAAGAATCTAATTTATCATTCCAAGACCAAGCATATTCAGATTAGGCACCACTTCATCAGAGATTGTTATGAGCATAGGCTCATTAATGTTGTCAAGGTACATACAGATGATAATGTAGCTGACTTACTCACCAAAGGCTTTGATGTTTCAAGATTCAATCACTTGGTGGTAACCATTGGCATGATTAATTACTGAGCTACATTTGAGGGGAGGACTATCTAGTGTAAGTATAGTCCTATGCATTGTTTGAGGGGAGGATATCCATGTTTATCTGCTGTATTTGCTATTGAAAAGAGGAGAATGGGAAAGTACTGCTTTTTGGTTTTATGAAAGTACTGCTTGAAAAGTACTGCTTTGGAAAGTACTGCACACGTGGAAAGAACTGTTTGTCTTATCAAAGTACTGTTCCAACAGTAATATTGAGGGGTAACTACTACTAACGGTAACTTAGTTATTAAGGGCTGTAATTTTTTAAATCTCACCTATAAATAACTACTCTCCGAATTTCCCTCTCATATTGATACCTTGTAATCTTTTCCATATTTCTCTCTCTTTCACCCATATTTTATTCATCATATCACTTTATGTGTACCCACATCATCAATGGCAAATCGTAATACAGTTTCAAAACACAACATGGTGGCGAATTTAGAAAAGACTGACGCTAATGTGATCTTTCATGATATCATTGATTTTCTCACTAGGTCTCCGATTAGTTATGCACTTTTAGTGGAACCGGATATCATTGAGCCATGGATTCAACAATTTTGGGCAACTGCTCGGGTTCATATAGAGAATGAAGATTCGTATATTCAAGCTACAGTTGCTGGGAAGATTGTGAAGGTTACTGAAGCCTCAATTCGTGAAGATTTATTATTTAATGATGAAGAAGGGGTTGTTCGTTTTGATAAGCAATTGATTTGGGATACCTTCAGCAACATTGGATATGAAGGGTCCTTAACTGTACAAACTTTCAAGAAACCCTTATTCAGTCCACACTGGAAGTATTTAGTTCACGTATTGCTTCATTGTATTAGTGCTAAAAGTACATCATGGGAGCAATTTGGTTCAAACATAGCATCTGCTATAGTGGGATTAGCTACAGATCGAGTTTTCAATTTTTCAAGGCTAATTCTTGATGGAATGTTATCTCATATTTCAAATGGATCAAAATGGTTGATGTATCCAAGGTTTATTCAAGTGTTCTTGAATAAGAAACTTACTGATGTGCCAAAGCCTACAAGTCTTTTACCTGTTGTGGTGCAACCAGCCAAGATTTTTACTTTCATGGCTAGGAAAAGTGATTCATTCACTGGAAGGAACACTCCATTGACTACTTAAATGATGGAGATTGTTCAAGCTATTAGAGATGAGGCTGAAGATAGTGATGACAGAGAAGGTACTGCTCCTGAAGGTACTGCTTCTCAGGAGACTGCATCTCAAGGTACTGCTTCACCAGTTACTGATGTTAATGAAGGTACTGTAGTTTCTCCCACCTCATCCCACTATACTACATCTCCTATTCAGACACCAGATCAAGTTCTCTCATCATCTTCTGGCGGAGATAATGTTTCTATACCACCTGAACATTTAGTGTTAGATAATCATATTCTGACCAAGGCGGTCGTCAGATTGCAAAAATCTTTTGATAAACAGGCCATTCAGATTAAGAAGTTGCAGCTTAAGTTTAGAAGATTAAAGAACTTTGTATGGCCATTGGTTACACATCACAGGTTATGGGTCAAATTTGAAAAGAAGAAGCGAACGCATTTAAAAAATACCACCAAAGGCAAAAAGGTTCAACAACATTCTTCTGTCCAATTGGGGAGGAATTTAGAAGAAGAGAATTTGAAAGAAGATGCTGAATTTCATAAAGAAAAGGAGAATGAACCTCAAGGTACTGAAGAGCATGTCAATATTGAAAGTACTGAGGAAGAAAGGACTAAGGTTCTGATAACGCTACACGCGTCGTTCGGGGTCAAGGAAACTTCCTTTTCTTCGAGCAAGTTTTATAACACCCTAGGCAGTGAACCTAATCGTTGTAGTGTAGTAATTAGGGTAAGCCACGGGTATTGATATCGTTCTCTAGGGGAATAGGAATGCTAGTAGGGAGTTACTACGCTAAGGTTAAGGTTGAGGAAGATTATTTTTTATCTTTTTATATTTTATGAAAATGGAAAGGTACGAATCTCGGGTATTGGATTTGGGGGGTTGGTATTTCTACCGATTACTCTACTATTATCTAATTATCTAAACTAAGGTTGTGGGAGTCTATGTCTAATTAATGTGTGCTCGTATGATAGTTTAAAGATGTGTTTACTTAGTTTGTATTACTCCTTAATTATCTCCTATTGATGGTTGAGTGTCACGTCTTATTCCTAGTTGCGTTGTGTTTCTAAAGTTGTAGGGTATGCGTTTCTCCCTAACTCTTTGAACTTACCAAAGGGTCTTGTCTACAAATCCACTTAGAGATTATAGACTCCTACTCTAAGGCGCTCTTCGGATGGTTTAGCCTACAATCACTCAGGTAATCATACTCTAAGGTTCACAAAGATGAATCAAGCATTAAATACACAACGAATGACCTATCGCATTACTAGATCATTAATCAACTAAGATAAGAAACAACCAATCAATATTCAGTAATTAAGTTTCATACTTCCTAAGCAAACACACAAATAAATTAGCCGGACATGGAGAACATGCAAGCATACACACAAATAATCAAAGACATAATTAAATTAATGAAGCAAAGACTTATCTTGGTGTAAGATAGGGTTAAAAACCCTAAAATACTGTACAAGACACCTTAGGTTCAGTTTTAGGTTTTTACTCCAAAGACTCTCCACACAAAGACTGAAAAATTCGGATTCTATATATAAGATTACAATTGCGACGGCGTCACCTTATGTTTAGTGACGCCGTCGTGTCGCCGCCATTAGGGTTTCGTCTTGGCCACGTTAACCTTGCGACGGCGTCACCTTATGTCCGTGACGCCGTCCTCTTCAGCTTCTGACGTCGTCTGGATCGCATCTAGGCCGTCTGAGTAGCGACGGCCTACTCTTTCACAACTAGACGCCGTCTCTTGAAAACACGAGTTTTGAGTTCTGAACCGTCACAATAATTCTCCGACGGCGTCGCAAATAGATCCTGACGTCGTCGCCTTCTACATTCAGCGACTGTGAGTGTCTCGATTTCGACTTTGGCCATTTTCTTCATATATTCGCGCCTTTCTGTCCAAATAAGTGCCATTCCAGCATTTTGCCTTCACGAGACCTAAAAAGTGAAAAGGAACGATATTAAGCAATAACGGATACAAAAGTGATCAAATAAGGACTTAAACGACCCCTCAAAATGGTACCTTTTAAAACCTTATCAAATATCCCTACACTTGTTATTTGCTTGTCCTCAAGCAAATGTGCTTTTAGCCAATTAATTTATAAGTTAGGGGTCATTCAGCATCAATTCAAAACGGTCCACAACACATATAAGCCCCGCAAAAGTCATAACAAGCACGGAAATTACATACTAGCACCTCACATGGGGTGTTTGGATACTCACATCTCTCTCAGGTGTATAAATGAAATATAACAATATAGGAAATGGAAGATAAACACTCATTAACCGGTCCTAGTACATAGATTACCATAGGCTTGAGAATAGATCAAACCTCCATCGCTTTGGCGTAAGCACCTAGGAAAGACTATCAAAGAGGTCTTTTAAAGGGTTGTAACGTTAGGCTTACGGTAGGGAAATAAGGGTTTGGTGGGATAGGCTATTTAGTGGTGGTAAGTCAAAAATCTTTATGTTAACTGCATATGAAGAATGGCGTTGCTAAGCCAAGACTCGACACTCTAAACTCTAGATAACTGAAATAAACAAACATAAATTAAAAGATAGATGTAGGATGGTAGCCCGTATGTTTTTTTTTTTTTTTTTTTTTTTTTTTTTTTTTTTTTTTTTCATACACTTTTACTCTACCATCCTCTACGATAACATCAAAATACTAGGGATTTACAGGCACATCCCTACACTTGAGTTTTTATTATTCTAACACTAATTTGACCCGATTTGAAAAGATCAAAACACTTGGGGTACATTATTACGTAAAGAAAGGGAATTTGAATTTAACGTTCCCTTCCCGTCATTTCATAAACTTTAACTTTTCCCATGAATCCCAATCATCCCAAAACTGTATACAAAGGATATGATTCGACTTAGCAACTTATGCAAGCAACTAGATAATTGAACTAAGGGTTTATGGTGATAACAAATATTTGCACTAAAAGTGAGTGCATAAGGGGTAGGCTAAGGCGATTTGGGTGTATATTTGGGGGTGGGGTGTAAACAATGCTCTTCATTGATATTCCGGAAAAACCGAAATATCACGAGAACCGCGAAAAGGATAGGCTCTGAGGGGTTAACTAGGGGTATCGTGTACTAAAGATGAGTACAACGCAAAGGGTGTGGGGGAATTACTCAACCGATGTGGAAGAAGTAATTATATTACAGGTATCAAACAAGGGTTATCCTAATGCCTCTTATCATTTAGTTATTCCTAACTACACAAGTGTAGCCTCACTTGCGATCTCGGAATGCATCACAAAACAAGTTCTAGAATCTAATATACTACCGGTTCACACTCTAAGCATTAAAGATAAATGCTTTAATTCCTACTAATCTAAGGGCGATCCTCACATTTTGGGTAGAATTTGGGTGGTAAGGGTTTTTGTGCTAGTCATGCAACTTCCTATCCATGAGACGCTTTTGTTAAGACTAATGGCCCACTCCTATATGTCATGAAAAATTTTAAATTTGGTGCCAAAATTACCCTAACCGACATTTTCTCATGGTTTATTACACAATCACAATTGGACAAAGCAAATAGTCAATGATAAGCATAGTTTCAAAGTTCCCGTTTTATTTTCCCTCCCTACACTTAAACTGAACATTGTCCCCAATGTTCCCCGAAAGTATCAAAGTTATGATAAAAGAAGGTAATTAAAAACGAAAGAAACTAGTACTTCCCTGATTAGCTCGGTAGGATCCGTGTAAAGTGGTGGTTAAATCCTTTTCAAGAAGAATTTATGCGTGAAAAGCTCCTTCCAATCTTATGTAACTTCTTCTTGACAAACTAAACCTGCACACTTGAAGAAAACAAACGAAACCTTCGCGTAAAATCGGCGGTAATAATATAT
Organism: Chrysanthemum seticuspe; assembly: GCA_019973895.1. Taxonomy (NCBI): domain Eukaryota; kingdom Viridiplantae; phylum Streptophyta; class Magnoliopsida; order Asterales; family Asteraceae; genus Chrysanthemum; species Chrysanthemum seticuspe. Next base: position 24,840,792 of record BPTQ01000008.1, read on the forward strand.
ATAAGACTCGATTTAAACTAGGATATAATGCTTGTGGAATGGATGTTTACAGAATTTCTAAGAAAATTAAGACCTGGAAAATTCCAAAAATTTATAAGTAGCTCAGAAAACGAGAAAAAGTAATCTGATGTTTTTACTCCTTCCTGACGCCGTCAGGTTGCAATCCTGACGCCGTCAGGTTATCCTGACAAAAACTGGTCTGCGATTTTCTGGAAAAATTTCTGGAAAATTTACATCTTTAGAATCTGGAAAAAAAATTTCTGCAAAACATCCATTATGACTCGATACAAGCATTTGACTCGAACAAACAAACATATATATCTTTTAATTAATTGTTATTCTCATGTTTACGTTTCTTTTGAAAACGTGTGTAATCCTCCCTACACTTATCCCTTATGTAAAATACCTTTATATGTAATTAAGACGAAGTTAAAAACAAAATAAAGCCTTTTTACAAATTTAAACATGAGGATAAACAATTAATAAAAGATATATGACACTAACAAGCAAACAATTAAGCATGGGTTGCCTCCCACGAAGCGCTTTTCTTTATTTAAGAGTCTTGTAGCTAGACTCATAGTCGTGCTCCTACGTTTTCTCACCACCGTTCTTTTGGCGGCCTCTAATGGGGGATTCCATGTTGTAGAAGTGCCCTAAAATGCGCTTCTCTAAGAGTTCATCCTCTCCCCATTCGGTCCTGTATTCCGGTCCTAGGCTTAAACAATCCTTGTAGAATCCGAAAATCTTAGCCATAACATAATCAACACCTTTCTCCCTATCCTCATCATTCCTATAATAGACCGATAGTTTAAGTTCCTTTTCATCATTAGAGAGTGACGAAAACTTCTCAATCTTAAACGGCATTTGGTAAGCTATGTCATCGTTCTTATTCTTGAATCGCACTACTCCTAATGAGGGGTCATAGGTCATTCCGGTGCTTTCTATGAAAGGTTTTCCTAGAATAACATGGGATAAGCTAGGGTCTATGGCTGTGCTAATATCATCCACAATTATGAAATCCGTAGGAAACGTGAAACTACCTACATAAACGGGCAATCCCTTAACTCTACCAAGAAAATTGCAACTAACATTAGGATCATTGGGGTCTTGCCTAGTTGGAATAGGCTTCTTCAATATCCAATTGTAGTAGGTGCTAGTCATTATGTTGATTGGGGACTTGCGATCAATGTAAGCTTTTGCCACAAAAAGGTGTCCTATGACACATGGTATGTTAAGATTCCAAGGGTTCCCAAACTTAATTCGAGGACTTTTCCTAACATACATGTGACGGAGGTCACGCACTAAGTGAGGGTGACGAGATAGTTCTTCTTCCGTAGGAAATTTGTTGAAATAGTCAATGTCTACTTCATCTACTTCCTCGGGTATTTCCTCATCCACTAGTGTATAGTTCTCTTCGTCATTTGTTTCATCAGGTTCAACTAAGGCGATGGTATTGACGAATTGGACATACTTTAGCTTGCTTGGATCCTTAATCTCTATGCCTGAAGGCTCGGGAGTGGAGATAGCACTAACCTTCTTATCACTATTAGCTATAGCTTTCAAAAGGTTGTCTATTTTCCTATCCATCTCGGCTTGTTGATTATTAAAGCGGTCCGAGAGCTTAGCTATTTGGGTTTCTTGGGATGTAACTAGGTTTTGCAATATCCCTTCGATGTTTTGTTGTTTAGGACCGTTAGGTGGGGGCCATGAGAAATCATTAGAAGTGAATTCTTTGGTTTGTCCCCAGTAGAAATCAGGCTTTCCTTTCCATGCCTCTCGGGTTTCATTGAAATTCCTAGGTCCGGGTGTTGTAGGGAATCTTCCTCCCATTCCATTAATACGCGAGGATGCGTAGTCAACAGAAGCGTGTTCGGGGGATCGGGTGCTATTGCGCGTGTTATGAGGATCACAAAACGGCTCACATGAAGAGGAAGCTTTGTTCACATGGTGTGAAGACTTAGGATTTTCGTAGGAACTCATGAGGAATTTAACCTGATCTTCAAGTTCGATCATCCTACGGTCGGGAGGAGGCAAGGAGATTGCCTTGACGGTTTTGGGCAGCTCACGGGGGTCATCCCAACTTTCGTTGTCATAGAGGGCGAGGTCCTCTATTATTTCCCATGATTCTTCTGCGGTGAGATCACTAAGTTTTCCACCGGCCGCTTGGTCAATGGATCGCTTAGTGGGAAAGTTGACATGATCATAAAAGATTTGGACTTGGAGGCAAAGATCAATGCCGTGATGAGGGACTTTATGAAGTAAGTCCTTGAATCGGGTCCATGCTTCGTAGAGAGATTCACCTTGACGTTGTTGGAACATCAAGATGTCATTCCTAAGCTTAGTGGTTCTCCCCGGTGGGAAAAATTGAGCAAGGAAGCGAGAAGTAAGATCATCCCAACTTGAGATGGAGCCGGCGGGAAGTCGCTCAAGCCAATTACTAGCTTGGTCCCGTAGAGAGAATTGGAAGAGACGCAGGCGCGTGGTCTCCCGAGTAGTAGCATCAAGGTCGATGGAATCGACGATTTTGAGGAAATCCCTCAGATGCTGATTTGGATCTTCGGAACGAAGTCCATGGAATGCACATCCGTTTTGCACCAACCGGATGGTGTCGGATCGCAGGGCCGTAGTTTGGGCTTGGTCGGGAAGCTCAATGGTGTTCCTATAGCCTAAGTGGCTTGGTCTTGAGTATTCACCAAGAGTACGGGCTCTTGGCGGGTCATTTGGTGGTATGTTGATGAATGGTAGTGGGTTATCACCTTCCATGATGAAAAGTGATGAGGTTACGAACAAAGGTTACGAAGAAGGGGGATAGACTAAGAGAAATCTAAAAATGAGAAAAAAAAAGTTTACTTGATAGGAATCAAGCAAATAAACCTAAACGAGGTGGACTACTAACTAGCTATTCTATTCCCCGGCAGCGGCGCCAAAAACTTGATAACGCTACACGCGTCGTTCGGGGTCAAGGAAACTTCCTTTTCTTCGAGCAAGTTTTATAACACCCTAGGCAGTGAACCTAATCGTTGTAGTGTAGTAATTAGGGTAAGCCACGGGTATTGATATCGTTCTCTAGGGGAATATGAATGCTAGTAGGGAGTTACTACGCTAAGGTTAAGGTTGAGGAAGATTATTTTTTATCTTTTTATATTTTATGAAAATGGAAAGGTACGAATCTCGGGTATTGGATTTGGGGGGTTGGTATTTCTACCGATTACTCTACTATTATCTAATTATCTAAACTAAGGTTGTGGGAGTCTATGTCTAATTAATGTGTGCTCGTATGATAGTTTAAAGATGTGTTTACTTAGTTTGTATTACTCCTTAATTATCTCCTATTGATGGTTGAGTGTCACGTCTTATTCCTAGTTGCGTTGTGTTTCTAAAGTTGTAGGGTATGCGTTTCTCCCTAACTCTTTGAACTTACCAAAGGGTCTTGTCTACAAATCCACTTAGAGATTATAGACTCCTACTCTAAGGCGCTCTTCGGATGGTTTAGCCTACAATCACTCAGGTAATCATACTCTAAGGTTCACAAAGATGAATCAAGCATTAAATACACAACGAATGACCTATCGCATTACTAGATCATTAATCAACTAAGATAAGAAACAACCGATCAATATTCAGTAATTAAGTTTCATACTTCCTAAGCAAACACACAAATAAATTAGCCGGACATGGAGAACATGCAAGCATACACACAAATAATCAAAGACATAATTAAATTAATGAAGCAAAGACTTATCTTGGTGTAAGATAGGGTTAAAAACCCTAAAATACTGTACAAGACACCTTAGGTTCGGTTTTAGGTTTTTACTCCAAAGACTCTCCACACAAAGACTGAAAAATTCGGATTCTATATATAAGATTACAATTGCGACGGCGTCACCTTATGTTTAGTGACGCCGTCGTGTCGCCGCCATTAGGGTTTCGTCTTGGCCACGTTAACCTTGCGACGGCGTCACCTTATGTCCGTGACGCCGTCCTCTTCAGCTTCTGACGTCGTCTGGATCGCATCTAGGCCGTCTGAGTAGCGACGGCCTACTCTTTCACAACTAGACGCCGTCTCTTGAAAACACGAGTTTTGAGTTCTGACCCGTCACACTAATTCTCCGACGGCGTCGCAAATAGATCCTGACGCCGTCGCCTTCTACATTCAGCGGCTGTGAGTGTCTCGATTTTGACTTTGGCCATTTTCTTCATATATTCGCGCCTTTCTGTCCAAATAAGTGCCATTCCAGCATTTTGCCTTCACGAGACCTAAAAAGTGAAAAGGAACGATATTAAGCAATAACGGATACAAAAGTGATCAAATAAGGACTTAAACGACCCCTCAAAATGGTACCTTTTAAAACCTTATCAGGTTCAAAGTACTTATGATCAAGGTACTAAAGATCAAAGTACTACTTTTCATGGAACCTACAGGAAAGAATTGATTACTCCAAGGTTGTTATACTTTGAAGAAGAAGCTGGTCCTTCAACTGTCATACCAGAAAAGGAAGCTGAAACACCCAAACCTAAACATACTGCAAGTGATGATGAAACCATTGCTGAGATCTTGCATGATTTATCAAAGCCAAGGGGTGTTAGCATTCCAGGAGTGCAAGAAGAACAACCAAGAGCTTCTAAATCTACTATAGATACTAAGGATAAAGGAAAAGGTAAATTGGTAGAGACAAAGAAGAAAAAGAAACCCACTTTGGCACAGATAAGGGCTGCTCAAGTTGCTATGAATGAGGAAGCAGCTAGAAAGATACAAGCTAAATTAAATGCTGAAGTTGTTAATGAAGAGGCTATGAATGAAGAAGCAGCTAGGAAATTACAAGAAGAATTGAATGTTTAAGCTGTTGTACCATTGAAATAACCTATTCCTGTTTCTGCTCTACCAAGAAGACCAAATCTTGCTAAACAAAGGAATGCAATGATGGCATATTTGAAAGGTCAAGGGTATATTGGATTGAATAAGTTAAATTATGTTGAGATGAAAGGTTTGAATGAAGCTGTTAGAGAAATGTATCAGAAACAAGTTGATAGTATCAAAGACTATAAAGATGATGATGCTTAGAAAGAAGATGAAAGAAAAGAAAGCTTAAAAAGAAAAAGATCAACTGAAGTGGAAGACACACAGCAATCAAAGAAAGTTGAGTTAAGGTTTGATACTGATGATGAACTAAGGAATTACTTAAGAATAGTAGAATTTGAGAATTCTAAAGATGATGATGAAATGAAGATGAACAAATCTCCAATAACTACTTTTGAGGTTGTAGAATCAAAGGATGGAAGTTATCTAATGTTTCACAGAGAAGATGAAAGCTTCAGGTTGTTCAACATGCTATGGGATCTATTGCACATAATAGATAGGGTGGATTTATTTCATTTATATCATTTGGTGCGAGATTATTTTGAACATAATCCATCAGAAGGAGTTGGTTTAGTCTTGCTTGGGGATCTCACAACTATTTGGGAAACTTAAGAACAAAGCACTGCTGAGATTTGGAAGAACCAAGAAGATTGGGAGATTATCAGCTGGAGATTCTTTGAAGAATCTGGAGTACATGTTCTAGAGTTAGAAGATGGGACTATGATTCACATGCTAGCAGATAGAAGATATCCGCTTACATCAGATGTCATGAGAAGAATGCTAGAGCATAGAATGGAAGTTGAAGAAGATAATGAAATTGCTGTTATGGTCATCAAATTGTTTATCAGATGGACTACTATGGCTGATGATGATGAATAATTGGTATGAATTTTAATTGAATAAATTTTTGATATATTAGTACTTTATTCAAAGTATTGCTGATCAAACAGTACTTTCATCAAAGTAGTGCTTGCAGCATTAAACCAGTTAATGATTTTGAAAAACTTTTGTTAAATGATAAATGTTTTGAAACAAAGGTTAAAAGAAATAAATGGTTTTTGAGATGGTAACATCAATAGGTTATCAATCCACCATGGTTACAAAAGGATTGGCTAATCCATGAGCAAACGGCTCTGGTAAAGATATCTCAAATCCATTATATAGTTGACAACTTGCTTATAAGTTGGATGGTAATCAACTCACCATATCAGTAAATGTGAAGAGTTGGCTAGCCCACAAGAAAATGGCTTGTGGTAAAGGCTATGGAAAAACCATTATTTGGTAATTAGTTCACCATAGATGAAAGAACTAACTAGTCCAAAAGGGTACAACTTTTGGTAAAGACAAATCAAATCTGTTGATAGCTGATGATTTGCTAAAAATCATATGGTTATAAATGTACCATGATCTTACACATCAAAACATTTGGCTACTACAGAGTTAATGGCTTTGGTAAAGAGACATCAAATCCATTAAATTTTCAATGATTCACCTCTCACAGGAGTTTACACACCTGGATGTGATGAGAATAGAGTGAAACTTAAAACTGAATTAATGTACAAACTGTCTTATGTTGCTGAAAAGATGGAGTTTGTTGAATGTTGCTGAAAAGAGATTACTGATCAAGGATGCTGTAAAGAATAATTTATAAAGAATACTTTGATAATGATGATATAAGCACAGAGTCTACAAAGATACAATCCAAAGACAAAGACACAATCTTTCCTTGAAGATGGAGCTGTTAAAGTTAAGTTTACAAAGGAACTTGAAGTCAAGCAAGTAGAATTCAAGTTAGGGGAGGATTGTTGGGATATGAAAGTGCTGAAGAAATTTAAAGTACTGAAGATTGACAAAGTACTGGAAAAAGTCAAAGTACTGCTAAAGAAGAAGTCAAAGTACTGCAAAGCTAAAGAACTGCTATATTCGTTTATGGAAAGCTTTGTTTATTCTAGAATATTCTTTGTTTAGATTACTTGTCGTACAAGGATATAAATTGTAAACCGACTAGGGTTATCCTTAAGCCTATAAAAGGACTCCTAGATTGGCATTAGATGTACGAGTTTTAGATAGATGTTTTAGAATCCTAAAGTACGATTATTATTAGAGTTTTTGAGTTGTTAAAGAGTCTGCATAACAAGCAGATTTACAGTTATTAATAAAAGTTAAAGTTATATTCTTCTTAGATTTGTTAAGTAAATTCCGCATACTTAATAAAGATTACTCAGTGTTTCATTGTTAATAACTTAGGATTTATCCGAAGTTATTAAACCCTTAACAAGCTATTTAAGTTAGTTTGGTTAGAGTACATCGATCCAACACTAATACAAGGTTATTACGTTTTAAAATGAAAGAATTAAAGTAGAGGATGGTTACGTCGTAACTCTTTTGAGGGAGTTACGCCGTAACTAGCAAAACCTGGCATAAGCTGCAAAGTGAGTGGTTACGGCGTAACCACAGAGATGGTATTACGCCGTAATTAGTAATGCGTCAGGAATTATGCTGCCAAAAAAAATTGGTTACGGCGTAATCACATAGATGAGTTACGCCGTAACTCTGGTCAGATCAGCAAACTGCAGAAGCAATTACTTCCTCGTTTCCTGCAAAAATGGTTAGAAAACACAAAACCCTACAAAAATGGAAATAAAAGAAAAGAAAGGGATAATTCAGGTTGTCTCCCGAAAGAGCACTTTTCTTTATTTACGAGTCTTTAGGTTAGACTCAGAGCCGCGGGGCATCTATGGTGGCCTTTGGACTTGGCCGACTTCCACCACATCAGTCATTAATTTGTTCCTGATCCACGCGACATTGGATGCTGTGCGGAGATATTTTCTGATTCCCACTTTCCGAACCTTGCAAAATTTTTCGTCAGGCCCCAAATGATATCTCATGAATTCAAATCTTTTAGCGAAAATTGGCGGATTTTCTTTGTATTGGATCCCAAGGAGTTTGCATATGCGTCGCGCATACTCCTCATCTTCAAGGTCTGTTATACTTTATTTATATCGTGGCTCATGATGGTCCATTATCCCCATTTCATTATAATTCTCAGTTTCAATTGAATCCTCCATACACCCGTTCTTGCAATCAATTGTTGAGTTACCCATGTCTTGAGGAGTCACTTCATCAGGGTTATCGTCATTCAGGCAGTCCTTCCAAATTATATTTTTAGTGGAAGTATCCACTTTTCCATATTTGATTTTTACCCAATCGTTAAACCTTAATCCATCTGACCATTGTAACTCGGTTCGCTTATTATTAGTAGTTGAATACCATGAAAATTCATCCACTCCCACTCTTTTGGCGTTACTTCCTCCATTACAGTTATGACCGTGAGGATCACACGAGGCCCAAGAATCCCCATCAACGGTCTTTATTATTTCGCACCAATGCTTTTGACCATCTGGCCCTTGATTTGTGGATATTGTTTCATGATTATTCTCACAGGGTTTGCTGAGGCATAGATCAGTCCATATTTTTCTTTTATCATCGTTGGTAACCTCTCCATATCTAATTCGTACCCAGACCTCGAATGTTATTTCCTTGTCATTGGTTGAGGACCATAAGTACTTGTTGTTTTTTACTCTTTCGGTGTCGTGTCTCCCATCACAGATGTCCAAGTAAGGGTTGCATGAAGGCCATAAATCATATCCTTTATCATGGTCAATAGGGATAGCCTTACACCAATGATATTTTAATTTGGGAAAGTGCTTGTATTCCACTTTCTGAACTTCATGCCAAATTTCATCAGACTCATTTTCTATAGTTTTCGAGGTGTCATTGCATTGTATTCCTCCTTTGTTGAATTCCTTGGATTTCCTGCCCTGCATGTTACGATCATTAGTAGCGTAGTGCTTGTGTGTGATGGTGGAAGGAATAGTTTTGCTTTTTCTTTTCTTGATAACACAAAAAGTTTCAACTGGGTGACATTTTCCAACGTCATCCATATTCAGTGTAAGCTTTCTATCGTTTATTTTTAAAGTGATGATTTTTTCGAAAACATTAATCTTAGCACGGGCAGTAGCCAGAAGGGGTCTTCCCAAAATTAAAGGAATGTCGAGGTCTTCTTCCATGTCTAAAATGACAAAGTCTATAAGAAGAGTGAAATTATTAATTTTGATGAGCACATTCTCAACTATTCCTCTGGGTATGCTAACCGTTCTATCAGCCATTTCAATGGTCATGCAAAGGGGTTTGATAGGGCCGAGATTCAATCTTTTACACATTGAGAATGGAATGATGCCAATACTAGCCCCTAGGTCAGCTAAGGCATTAATATTATGTAAATTATTAATAGAGCAAGGGAGAATGAAACTTCCTGGGTCCTTTTCCTTGAGAGGGATTTGATTCAGGATGACTGCAGAGCATCTGGCGTTTAATTTTACTTCATTTTCCATAGCAGCTTCGATATTTGTCTGTAATTCAACCTTTGGGAGACTCGTCTTGTTACACATGACATCATCTTGTTTTTGCAATCCGGAGAGCTCCTCTTCATCATATCTGAAAGGGGTATAGAGGGGTCTTCCATTGCTGGAGTATATGGCATTACATAAACTATCATCAAATGAATTGTCTTGATTAACATCATTTTTCACAATCACTTCCTTGTTGTCCTCCATATTCTTATGCTGTTCTAGGAGAGCGGTTCTAGTATCCTGGAATTTTTTTAACAATGCGTTCCTGTCGGCTTGCCGCTTATTATCTTCTTCAAGATTCTTTAATTATTGATTCCTCGAGCGAAGAATTTCTTGCCTTTAAGGAGTCTTGATAGAAGGATTTCCCTTCTCCATACATAACCTTCTCGTTATATTATTCATAGGAAAATCTCCGGCTTGGTCCCAGTCTTTATTGCATCTAATCCGAATAGCATGAACATTTTCCCGGAGCTTCTTCATATCTCTTCCAAGGTTTTCTAATTTTCTTGAAATGGTAGCAATGCTTATTGAACCTTTCTTAAAGCTTTGGTTGCTCCCCTCATTATGTCATTTTTTAGAGTGATTGGCAAGTTTCTCAATGGCTTCACGGGCAAGGGTAGGAGTCATGTTCGGTATAGGTCCTTGATAGTCCATCATCTGCCTTGTAGTTACCTTGATTCCTTTGTAAAAGATGTTGACCTTTTGCTGGTTGTTCAAATCGTGAGTAGGACATTTGTAAAGCAGATCATTGTATCTATCCCATGCTTGATACAATGTTTCGTCGTCTTCTTGCTTAAAATTATGGATCTCCAAAAGCTGGTTAGAAATCTTCGATGGTGGACAATATCTCTGAATAAAGTACTTCTTATGTAGAGCCCAAGTATTAATTGCCCCGGCGGGCAATATTTCGATCCATCTTCTGGCAGCTCCAGTAAGAGTCATTGGGAATACCCTTAGCATCACAGCCTCATGAGACACACCCGGAATGTTGAAAAGGCTAGCGATGTATAGGACATTTTCAACGTGATCTTCGTCCTTGTTTCCTGAAAAAGGGTTAGCACGAAGCTCCCTCATAAATTGGTCTTTGATTTTGAAACGGACATCCGCTCCAATTGCCGGTCTTACGAGACCCGGCCCTTGTTCCGCTCTTGTCAACGCCAATTATTCCTCAAGAGTGAGGTCATCGAAGTTAACAACTTTCATGGTACCTGAAACTCGAATAATGATCGTGAGAATAATAGAAAAGTTTAAAATGAAATGAAAGACTTAATATTAATCCTAATATAACTCCCCGGCAGCGGCGCTAAAAACTTGATGCAGGTTTTACTGACCAGGTTTTAATATTTTATAATAGTCTCATTATACCTATAGTCTACCCTAGTGCACTAACGGGCAGTGTACCCGGTCGTGTGTAGTGTAGTAATCGGTAAAGTCGAGGTCATCCCAAGAGCTATGTGTGTTGGATTATTACTAAGTCTAGGTGTCACAGATTAATAATGGTTTCGATAAGGAATTAGTTAATTAAACTACTAAAGCAGAATAAAGCAAATAAAGACAGATAAAAGGTAAAGGTAAATCAATAGAGGAGAGTGGTGCTAACCTAGTTAATCCTCCTAGCTAGTTATGTCTACGTCTACTTACTTCCAATTACTTCAGGTGGGGTCAAATTCAAGAGGACATCATTTGGTCAATTCGCCCTAACCTATCAGCAAAGATGCCACCACATGAGAAGTCAGGAGTCCCCTCATAAGTCATGTTGTTCCTGGTCCCCTAAGCCAAGTCATTAAGTACCGCTACATGCTAGACTTATAATAGTGAGTGCCCGGGCGTTAGCAACTTAAACACTCACCCCCTAATTCTTAATTTCATCCAAACGGTAGGTGATCAGTTGGTCAAATCGCACAAGTAGAAAGGGTCGTCAGTTGGTCATATCTTACCCTTCCCATCTCAGTCCGCTCACCTAGGGTCAGTTGGTCATATCTCCTAGGCAATTGGCCTCTACCGCCATTCAAAACTACCGAACCAAAGGTAGCTACCAATAAACTACGCATGCATACACTTAGAAATAATTGTACGGAAGTAATATAAACGTAAACAAAACAATTAAGGAATCATAACTAGGCCAACACCAAGAGGTGCTTAGCCGCACATATTAATCATACAAACCAATTCAATATTCAAAGGTACGAAATACATGAATTGAAAGTAAAGAAAATATAAAATGCTAATGCTTATCGTAGGGGAGTGATTTCTCCCTTGGAGATAGCTCCGTATGCTCCTCTAGACCTGCCTTGAGCTTTTTCTTACGTTCTCTGGTTGTTGTGAGTGGAATGGGATGATTAGAAATGCTGGAATTCGTGGGGTATTTATAGACCAGATCTGGGTTACGGCGTAACTATAACAAGAGTTACGCCGTAACCTTCAATTTCTTCGTATTTTGCACTAGATCTGCTAGTTACGGCGTAACCTTATTAGTGGTTACGCCGTAGTCTTCAATAATCTTGGTTACGTCGTAGTTGATGAAATAGTTACGGCGTAAGTATCAGCGGCGTGGAACCTCATTTGACCTAATATAGTTACGTCGTAGCCTTTGGGAAGAGTTACGCCGTAACCTTCTGATGAGTTGGGTTTCTGAGTCACGCAATAGTTCCGGCGTAATGTGAGAGATGAGTTACGCCGTAACTTCTTCAAAATCAGTATACTATGATAAATCTTTAGCTCCAATGCTTGTAATTTACCTGAAAGTGGAAAACAATGGAAAACAAGCGTAAATCCATATAAATGATATAAATTACAAGCATTATCGGGGGAAATTGACACTTAATATTCAGGACTATTTGATGTTATCAGTATCATTGATAGGAGTTATATAGCTAGCACAAACAAAACCCTTCCACACAAATTCTACCCCAAAAATATGAGGTTCGTCTTAAGATATTTAGGAAAAAACATTTACCTTTAATGCTTATGAGTGTACCAGTACTATTTAGATTCTAGAACTTGGTTTAGTGATGCATTTTTAGATCGCTAGTGAGATTGCATTCGTGTAATTAGGATTGACTAAATGATAAGAGGCATTTGGATAACCCTTGTTTTAAACGTGTTTATTATAATTACGTTGGCTAAATTGGTCAAGTAATGTAACATATTGAATTTCATAAACACATCAAACCATGACAAATATGGGGCGTATGAATATATGGTTTTAGAGAGAGAAAGTGGAGAGTTCAAGAGAGATAAAACAAATGGAAGGTTAGATTACTCAATGAACATCTGACCCTCTCCCTTGTAGGGAGAGGGCTATTTATACAAATGACTACGCCCTCCTTTGGGCTGTGGATCAGGCATACAGTGGGTAAAGACTCGTCCTTCTTCCACGGTGTTACTTACACTACTGCTAATCTAACTAATCTACTAATACGTCTACAAGCTATAATATGCAAAACATATGTTGGGGTGACCGACACTTCATCATGGATTTTCTAAATCCTAACAATCTCCCCCTAAGGGAGGTCACCCCAATAATTACATTGGAAAACGTCCTAACTATTAAACTTTAATCATTGATGTTCTAGCTCGTAGACTTCATATCTCCACCAACTTTAACATCATGCAATAGTAGTGATTCCTTGACTTGGAGTGGTTCATTAATATGTGATTAGGAGCATACTTTGAGATCATCATCTGTAGGATTGCCAACATGTAAAGTAATAACTTATGGACCGACATGCTCACATTTTGGATCATGATTTCTTCTCATCAGAGTTGAGGAAGCTTTAGTTGATTCATGATATTTGCAGCAGCGTAGCAGAAGCATAGTATAAAAATATCTGAGCCAGGTTATGTAGATAGGCACTTGTCATGATGTTCTTCAATTAAGTGTGGATGCTGTGAGCATGTGGCTTTGGATTGACGTCTCAGTTTTGATCAGCTGCAACCGTCCAAATGTACCTGCAAACAACAGTTAGCAATAAAACACACGAAAGTGTCTTTGATCACTTTCGTTGAATTGAGGTACACGGCCCACGGTTCCCCGTTGATCAGTACAAGTACTGCCTGTGATCAGGTAGAATTCCGAAGAATCTCCTTGACAGAGTTCCGCAGCTGCTCTAGCCGTTCTCAAACTGGAGTGTCTCAAAGAAGACAACACGGAGTGAGTGAACCAGCGAATTGAGATTCACTGATTGATGAAAAGAGATTTGAAAAACAATCGTGTACTGCTTAATATAAAGTGTTTTTGCAATACAACGAAGGTTTTGAGGAAAATCAATTATCAATCATAAATGCCTTTTATTTTAAAATATTAATACACAGTCGATGTGCTTAGAGAAAAGAATTTTAATCACAATGATCGGTTTTTCAAGGGTATCCATCAATCTATTTCCTGGACCAAGGTTGATTCAATAATGAATCACCCCATTGTTTCTATCCAGTTGTCACAAATTTGATCTATTGGATAGATCTCACATGTTACCTACCAAGACCTTGTTAGATGTTAGCTCTAGAAGGATTTCCATCTTCATCGTGAGTATTTTACATATCACTCAGATGTTCTGGCAATACCACAAGGATAATGCGTAGGACTTTTAAGATATATCTTACTTTCCACATTGTGTGAAACAGTGAGTCTTCATTGATTGTGTCCTAGAGAGATTTATTGAGGATGATCTCTTGGCTCTAGACTCAAAAGTGCACATTTGGTCCTATGTCGGATACTAGGGAGAGGGTCTCCTTCTTCAATATCAACAATATTTAAGAGAAAGTCGATAGATTATGTAGGTTCCCCGTGAGAATGAAACAAGCCCTTTTAAGAGGAACTTGAGTAGCTTGGGAAGTTTAGTGCAGTGCGTCACTGGGTCCATGATGTCTTGTCTTCAATACCGGTGTTACCTTAGTAACCACCAGTAGCATATGTATTGAACCCGGTTTCTGCCCTAAGGTTGAATTATTGGAGGGCTATTTCTTTTCACCCTTTTCACATTCATTTCTTTTTCATTCTTCAACCCCTTTAGTGCTTACCGAGATTTCATTACTAGAACCTTGTTGGGTTTATTCCAATTCTAGCTCTGTCTCAGTCGACACTCTTCCCATATTCTCATTTTTCTTCTTTTTTTCATCATACCTAAGGACTTCTACACTATCTAGTGGATTGTCCCTGGGTAGATCCCTCTGGCTCTGGCGGGATCGTGGGAACAAATACCTAACCTAACCATCCTTATATCTCCATACATAAAGTATATTTGGTATGTCTTTTTGGTATTGTTCTTCTACCATTGGAACCAATTGAAAACCATTTGAAAATCAATCCAGGTACTTGTGATACATGATCAAAGCATTTTGTACCTGCATTGTTTTTGATATTTCAGAAAAAGCTCCCCCTCAACATGTGCATCGTATGTTTGAAATCTTTTTGGCACATGGAGGCAAGAGGATTTGAAAATCTTCAGATTGAGAATTAAGAATTCACTTCTTTGATTAATATTTTCTAAAAAATATCGACATCACTTTCTCGATCAAAATTAGTATTTTAAATACTTTGTTAAAGATATTTTTGGGAAAGGATATTGTTTTCAAAAAGTTGCTCCCCCTCAATATGTGCATAGATATATTTGAAATAATTTTAACACATAGGGGAAAGGAGTTCTTTTGAAGTGCATCCACAATCACAAAAGCTATAAAGAAACCATTAGAAAATCAATCAAGGTACTTTATGTTAAAACATAGAAAAATTAGTACCTTGAAAGTTTATTTTCCTTTTGAAATGCTTCCCCTCAATATGTGCTTCGAGATTCGAAAGCGTTTAGCACATATGGGAGAGCAGTATGCACATGTGAATCCAAATGATCACCTTTTATCAGATTGCATATTTATATCACATTTTCTCCCCTGATAAAAAATTTCAAATCTTTTGAGATTTTAGATCTCAAGTGATTTAAATATGTAAGAAAAACTTGTTGGAGAAAGATGTGTCCGGTTTTATTTGATCTGAAATGAAACACTCCTAAGTTTCCTTTTTAGAGTAAAAAGGGAACCTACTAGCCATAACCTATCACTACCATATACATTACAGTTATGGTTGTACATAATACAATCACCACATTACAGATAATATTAAACATAACAAAGCTACTACAGGAACATGTCTTCATTCAGTTCTTTGAAGAAGCTTGTAATGTCCTTCACGTAATCTTCCACCCACAAAACTTTCAAGGCTGCGAAAGATCTTTCTTGCCTTAAGTCTTCGTCCAATCGCAGCAATGAACTCTTCACACCTCTTCAAATCCTGTTCAGTCCAGAATCTCGTTTTGTTCCACGACTTCAAGTCAAGTTTGATTTCCTTCACCCTTGAGTTCAATTCTTCTTCAACAATCTTGAGCGTACCATCACTGAACTTGTATAGCTCGTACAGCCGCATTAGCATTCTTGACCCGTATTTGTTGGTAAAGAGGACTGCTCTAGAGGAGTCAATCACTGTGTAGTCATGACGGAATTCATGCCCTGTGGCTTCCCATTGAGGTCTCGTTAGATTGACTTGAGTCTGGTAGCTTCCCACACCTAGTTGAAAATCACCAACTTTTTGTCGAATGACTAAGCCCCTTATCCAAAGATTGACTGCAGCAGAGAGAGTCTTCTTTTCTCGAACAGGCAGGTGATCAAGATGCCCTTGGAGGTTCAAAAGGTACAAATCTTCAAAGTCGCTTGGGAACAAGTGTTTAAAGTCATTTTCTTCAATAACATGGTCTTTTAAGTCAGCTCTTCTCAGGATGATCTTCTTAAGATAATCATAGCCATATATTGGGAAGCTTTCCACATTGACCACACTTAAAATTCGCAGCTTTGATCGAACTATTTTACGCTTCTTTTTAGCACCATGTCTATTAATGTAGAATTTCTTCTTCTTAAACCACCAATGAGAAATGCCTTATGAGGCAACAATGTCATACACTTGTTCTTTGTCTATCCAGAATTGATCAGGTACCATCTGCTCAAGACCCGGATCTATGTAGGTTGCAACTTTCATCTTGGAAATAGATAAAGTTGGTTTTCTTTCTGCAGTTCGAGCACATAGATATTCCAGGTCACGGTTGAAGAAGAACTCTGATTGGATTGTCAATTGTCTTGGTTCATATTTCCGAGAGGAAGAGAGTTGTTAACATCAAAATGACTGATATGCTCACTGACTTGATCATTCAGCATTTTATGGCATTCTTCCATCTGGTATTGAAGCTGACTGGCATCAGACTGGAAGACTTTGATGATTTCAAACGCTGGGCCTTCAAGATCTTTCGGAGTGATTGATAAAATTCCCTTCTTCTCACAAAACCACTTCATAAAGCTTCCCATATCCCCTGTGATATGTAGGAGAGAGTCTTCAACGGGGGCTTCATAGTTGGACTTAATGGTGGTTACTCAATTGTTGTTAGGGATTATCGAGTCAGACTCAGGCATGGACCATGAAGGTTCAGGAGTTTGAGGTCTTTCATTGGTTAGCCAGCTTTGAGATGTATCCTTGGATGGTGCAGCTCTAGATGTTTTAATGAGTTTACCTAAAATGTATGCATCAAACCAATCTTCATCTTCAGACAGCTTAGGGATATGTTTGGTGGAAGCATCATCGTCTTCAGATTCTGATTCTTGCACAACATACGACTCTTTGTTAAGCATCTGGTCTTCTGGGATAGAAGAGAATGTGGGTGTAAACCTAGAATCAACTGTAGTCCAAGTCGTAGACTTCTTCTGAGTACCTTGACCTCTGGATGAACTGGTTTGATTAGAGGGTTTTGGTGGAGGTGTTGGTGGATTTGTCTTATGAGTTGTGGTTGTGCCAGAAGATCCACCAGTTCCGGATGTTCCAGCTCCACCAGTTGGAGGAGGAGGAGGTGGTGGAGATTTAGGACCTCTATGCAATGTTTCCATTAGAAAAGTCTTCCTTTTCTTCTTTGCCTCTCTTTCTCGAATGTCCTCCAGAAACTGCAAATGATTATCATGCTTTATCGATTCTTCGAGAGCCTCGTATAACTTCTTATGGACCTCATCCAGATGCTCGTTAGCGTCATACATTCTATCTAAAAGAACAGCTCTCATATCTAAAGTAGGCAGATCTTTAAACCGTTGAAGCAGTGGAGCTTGCATTGCCCATTCTACAGCATCTTTAACTTCTGCTTCAATGGCATCTGCTATAGCAGTATCAAAGTTAAGGTTCTCCAGCTTGAATACACGATGATTCAGTTGCGTGACGGATTCAGGCAAATGGTGCATTTCGAGGACTTCAATTCTTTTAAGTGCTTCTACGAGTAGTTGCTCTGTATACTTAGGTGGAGGTGGTGAAGCCAGTGGTGTGACAGTGTTACTGATTGTGACAACTGGTGATGGAACTTTAGCGGGTTCGGGTGGCGGAAGTGAGGTTGTTTGAGCAGGAGCGGGTGGTGAAGGTGCGATTGATGGAGTAGTAGATGATGAAGTGACCATTGGTGCTGACATCGGAGGAATGGTTGATGTGTTTTGCTGAATGGTGACAGAGAACATAGACTGAACTTCTTCCTTTTCATCGTTTTGCTTGTCAGACTCGATATCTGAGGATCTGTCCTTAAGGAATTGATCACCAAAGGTAAAGTCAGGCTCCAGATTCTTTAGTGATGACAGAGATCCGGTGGATATGTTTGATTCTTCTATGCGCACGAGTTCCTCATATCTTGGCTCAAGAATCTCCTGTATACCTTCCAGCAGTTCATTACCCTCAACTTTTGTAATTTGTCTGTCAGTGTCAGTTTGTTCAATATATGTCTCAAGTACTGGAACTTCTTCAGTAGGAGGTGTTGTTTCCTGACTTTCTGCCTGAGTGTCACTAGAAGCAAGGGTTTCCTTCTATGTGTCAGAGACATCCTTTTCCCCTCCAGTTTGTTCTTGAGCTGAGGATGATTCAACACTTCTTTTCTCGAGCTCGAATTAGTTTGTCATTTTAGGAGTCGGAGTGGAGATGGTTAATAACATCTGACCTGCTTGTACAACTTCTTCTCCTGCAATTCCTTTTCCTTTACCTTGTGCAACAGGAGTGGTTTGGCGTGGTGCTAACACAGGTTCTCGTAACACGACCCCTCCCACTGGTTGTCTTTGAGGCATGTTTAGACTATCCAAACTCTGTTGGATTCCTTGTTGTAGTGCAGCCTCATCTTCATCCATCAAACTCATTTGTCTCTCAGGAACCTTGGATCCTTCATCTTTTCCCTTTCCGGAGTCTCTTTTTCTCTTTTTCTGCTTTTGTGATGAAGTGTCAGTTGATTGAGGTCTATTAAGTCTCTTCTTGGGAAGGGTGGCGTATGAGGTTTTTTAGGATGATTTAGCGCGAGAAGTAGACTTTGTAGACTTGGGTTGTGAGGGATCGGAAGTGTCATCAACATTGGATCTGGATGCCCTTTTTCTGTATTTTCTGAAGTAATCAGCCTTCTTAATACTATCGGTGAGAAGAGCATCAGGAATTGGCATTCCAAAGATCTCTTTATTAACACCTTTGGCAACATATTTCAGGTTACCAAGTACAAATTCATCACTAGCTTTATGGAGGACTGCCTCACTCTTTGGATTAAACTGATGTGTCTGCTGCAAGTGCTGAATGATAAGCTTCGAGAACCTTACGCTAGGAATCACAAGTTTGTTTATTGACTTCCTTCCTTTGGCTTGATTCTGAACATTTTTTCTGTCGGTGATGAACGTGTTCATTGACAATGAAAATTCTTCCCAAATGCATTATGTGACATCAATATTCACCCCTTTTATAATTCCCCACAAGATTTGCAGAATAGGAGCCCTCACTTTGTCGAACCCTGAAGTTTTACCAGTTAAGCATAGGTTGAGAATAGTAGCAATGGCTCTCCATGGTTGATACATATTGGCGGTGATGATATCTGAAGCATTTGTTACTTTAACTTGATAACCCAATTCATCGAGAAAGTCTATTAGTACTTCAGTAGTAGGTGGAGAGACATATGGTTTAGCAGGGTCACATGGAGTGATTCCTAGGGCCTTCCTGAGAATCTCAGTGGTGATTTCATACTCTTTATCATCAAGCTTATAGGTGTACGTGGCTGAGATCTTGTCCCATGTAACAGTGTTCCAGAATTGGTGTATGTAAATAGAGGGAATTATGCATCGCTTGGTCAATGCACCAAAAAATTTAGTGTTTTTCAGAATATCAATGGCAATCCTGAAGATTGGATTTGGTTGTGTCCTATCCATATCCACAAAGCAGTTGCTTTTGGCTATCTCAACCCATTTATCATCTGGAAGGATTTCCTTATCTGTAAGTACTGTGGGTGGAGTAGAGGTAGCAAGGTTCTCGGAAGAGGTTGTGTCTGCAATTGAAATTTTGTAGATTCACACATACAACAATAGTATTCGAGAGCATGTTAGGTTAGACATGGTTAGCAGATCAACCTTAATGCAACACCATGACTTAAGCACAAAAAGTAGCATATAAGCATTATAGTGAAAGACATGAGTGATACAGAGACAATGATAGCAGGGAGAAGCAGCACTCATCAATGGTATAAATGTGACAAAATGCTAGGACAAGATTAATTGAAGACAAATCTCTTTCATCAATTGAGACATGACAAATTTCTTGACTCAGTTGTTAAGACAAATTGCTTCAATAGTTCTATAGTAACAAATCGCCTTATCAAGGTTTTCTGAAGACAAGTCGCTTTCATTAAGTTATGATAATTCGCTTTACACAATTGTAAAAGACAACTCGCTTCAAGAATTCTAAAGTGACAATTCGCTTTGTAAAAAAATTATAGCAAGTCGCTTTAAACAATTTGTCAAGACAAATTGCTTTAAGAAAACCAGAGACAAATCTCTTTGAATATCCAATGTCAAGTCGCCTGCTGATATTAAAAGATAATTCGCTTTTATCAATAAGGTTGTAACAAATCGCTTTATCCCATTTGTAAAGACAAATCGCTTTTAAGAAAAACCAGAGACAAGTTGCTTTAACAAACCAAGGACAAGTCGCTAGCAAGCATCTGATGACAAGTCGCTACCAAGAGCAACCTAATGATTGGCAAGTCGCTATCAAGAAAACCCTACCGATTGACAAGTCGTTAACAAGAACAAATGATGATACATCCAAATGACAGTTAACATACACTCAGATGAAACAACGGGCATAACCAAATCACTTCTTGAAGCAATAATCGAATAAAACAACGACACAAGCACATTCATAATCATATAACACCAACACATCAACACATAAAATTCCTTTTAAAAAAACGCATATGGGAGACCAAATATATGCACAAATAATACCTATTTAAAAGCACTATCAATTCCAACCCAAGGTACCCTAAATAATACCTATTCTATATCAAGCACCACCATTAATTAAAACCACAAAACTAACCTAGATATGGAATTTTTTTCAAAGGTAAATCACTGGGTGGAATTTGTAGATAGAGGTATGTTAGAGAAGGTGTTAGTCATGAAAGATTCGAAACAAAAACATAAAAAGAAAACATACCACACTCAAATAGCTATGTTGGATCGCTTCAAAACTGACCAAATTAGAGAGAGAGATAGGTGTTTGGGATTTTGAAATTATAGCAAGTGTGACAAGTCGCTAGGGCTTAAGTACCATTCTCAAGTATCACTGATTGACACATTCAGTCCTTGTACCCGGCCTAATTGAGACAAATCGCTAGCTACAGGTTATGATACGTGAGACAAGCCGCTACAACCTAATTGAGACAAATCGCTAAACCTAATTGAGACAAATCGCTACAGTTTAAGTACCATTCTTAATTTTCAATAAATGACACATTTGGTCCTTGTATTATGACTAGTTGAGACAAGTCGCTACCTATCTTAGTATCACACATAAGTATGTACTATTGACACTTTCAGCCCTTTGTACTTAACAAATTGCATGCAGATACATTGGATAAGTGGCATTCATATGACAAGTATCCTACAATACATAACATGGACAAACCATCTAGCACAAAGCACATAAAGAAACATGATTTAGCACAGAGTTAGTCATTCCAAGTAAAGTAACATGCAGCAGTAATCCAGAGAGCACATGACATACTTATAACAATCATGCAGAGACAAGTTGAAAAATTATCCCCCTCAATCAATGTCATGATTTAAGAGTGAATGAACATTGATTGAAATACCACCCCCTTTAAAGTAGATTATAGGCCCATGATAAAAATACCAAACAATTCGTGTGAGATCATTTGGCCAACCCAATTAACATAACTTAAACCTAAGAGTGGTGTCGTGGGGTGGTGCATGTATTGTTTTCGTTTTGTGTAGGAGTAAAATTAGCTTCAAGATCCTATACACGGGTCTCGGGTAGGTGCATGTATTGTTTTCGTTTTGTGTAGAGATCTATGATGTGTTTTACAAAAAACTTGTAGATCTTTAATGATTTGTGAACACGTTTTTAACCCGATATCTTTGCTGTTTTCTTTCTCTCTTTTTTTCGAGTCTTGTTTGAGGTTAGATGTAGATGAGTGTTGAAGAGTTATTGTGAGGCCGTGAGGGTATTGGTTGTGTCGTTTGATAGTGATGTTGTTGTTGATTTATACTCATAATACGTGAGTCCAAAAGCAATCAGCCCAAGTTGACATAACATAAACTAACCCTTGAATAACTAATAAAAGTAAACCTAATGCCTAATTTTTCTCAACTCTAAATTTAGTCAACTTTTCTCTTCTTTCTAATGCAACTCATGATGCTGTTATGCTTAGGGTATTCCCAATGACCCTTACTGGAGCAGCCAGAAGATGGATCGAAAGATTGCCCGCCGGGGCAGTTAACACTTGGGCGCTACTAAAAAAACACTTTATCCAAAGATATTGTCCACCATCGAAGATTTCTAATCAGCTTTTAGAGATCCATAATTTCAAACAAGAAGACGACGAAACTCTGTATCAAGCTTGGGACAGATATAACGATCTTCTTTATAAGTGTCCTACCAATGATCTAAATAACCAGCAGAAGGTCAATATTTTCTACAAAGGAATAAATGTAACTACAAGACAGATGCTGGACTATCAAGGACCTATCCCAAACATGACTCCTACTACTGCAATTGAAGCCATTCAAAAAATGGCGGACCATTCTCAGAAATGGCACGTCGGTGGAAGCAAAAGAAACATAGGCGGAAGTTTTGACAGAATTGCAGCAATAGCTAGTAAAATTGAAAGTCTCAGTCGAGATATGCTGAAGGTCAGAGAAACCGTTCATGCCATCCAAGTGGGTTGTGAAAGCTGTGGAGGAGCACATCTTACGAAGAATTATCCTCATATGGACGAAGAGGATATTGAAGAAGCTAAGTATGGAGAAAATCGACCATTTTACGATGATAATCGAAATAGTAATGGTTCACATTCTGAATATGGTTCCCACAAAGAAGGTTGATATGACACCATATGAAATATGGCATGGTAAAGCTCCTAACCTGTCTTATTTAAAGGTCTGGGGTTGCGAGGCGTATGTTAGACATGACTCAGCAGATAAACTCCAACAAAGATTTGTAAAGTGTATCTTCGTAGGATACCTTAAGGAAACTATGGGTTACTACTTCTACTATCCAACTGAAAATAAAGTAATTGTTGCTAGGTACGGAGATTTTCTTGAAAGTGATCTCGTATCTCAAGAATTCAGTGGGAGGGTAACGGTGTAATATTTTCTGTCTCGTTAAGAGATAATGAAGAAATAATTTGCACCGTTAGTCCTCATTGTAAACGAGAGATGTATGATGGCAAATGTTTAGCTAATGAAGGATGTAAGGTGCAAACTATTGCTGACAAGAATGTAAGATTTCAAAAACTTTAAACCACATGAATTTATTTTGCAGTGTACTCTTTAAAATAAGTTTTGCTTCATGTAACGCTTTAAAAATACCAGTAGTAATAAGTGAGTTTAAGACAAATAAAAATATTGGGCCATTTATGAAAAAAGTAACTTTTGTTCGTTAGAAATTAACCATTCCTTTCACCAAATTAATGATGGGCTCTCATTTCTCCACGTAATTTACATTTTATTTCCGCACAATGACACAATCACCTTCACGTTATCATCAAGTTTCTTTCACTTTTCTTTGCAATCGGTTTGTAGAAATTCACTTTTCTTTGCAACCTATTCTAAGGAGATTTAAGTATGATGTCTTCTTAAGCTTTAGAGGCGAAAACACTTGCAAAAACTTTGTTGGCCATCTTTATAATGATCTTAAACAGAAAAGTATTGAAACTTACAAGGATGATGAGAAAACAATGATGGTTGATCCTTTCCCATTTATCGATTTTCTCATCATCTTTGTAAGTTTCAATCCTTTCTGTCTTCAATGATGTGGAACCCACCGAAGTCCGAAAACAAAACGAGTAGTTAAGTTTCTTCATCATATATATCTTTGTAATATTATTTCCTATATTACATTAATAATTCTTGGTGCTATTTTAAAAAAGTTACATTCCACTAATTGATAGGAAATTTAGTGGGCATGCAGACCCGAATCAGCGATGTTCTTTCATCTTTAGAGATTGGTACCGAAGATGTTCGCATGATCGGAATCAAGGGGATCGGAGGCGGGGGAAGACAACTTTAGCTAGAGCTGTTTATGATCGAATATCAAAGAAACCAAAACCAAAGATGGTTCGAATAAAAAGATCATCAGTTTTCACCTGCTTCGACTGAAAAACCTTGTTATTTCTTGCTTTTCGTATCATATACAACGAGCTCCATGTCACGGCTTGCCAAACGATCTTTAAATTTAGAAGGCACCAACCCATCCGCGTACAGAATGTCAAAGAAGGATGCACCATTTAAGTGGCCAATTAATATTCCACCATGAATAAAGCATAGACCACACATCATTAGCAAACTTATTTATCCTTAAAGACATTTGTTTTTTAGCCATTCCCTTACACACTGTTTAAAGAGAGACAAGGGAGAGTTTTGATTGGATGTTTGTGTGTATACAACTCGGTTGAGTATCCAAACTAGTTCGTGCATTTTGTGAACCACGACCGAAGCACCGCAGTGGCCTCGACCGAAGTCGACCAATGTTAACCTCCACTCCATACAATACGAACCCTTAAAAAAAACGCAGCCACAAACAACTTCTCCTCTCTTCTTTCAGATGTAAAAACAAATCGTCCCTGTAATTCACCTCATATTAACCGAACACAAACCAAATCATATTCACCCCACACTTGAATATATTCAGCTCAAATAATTAAAGTTTCTAAAACGAAATAGATAATAATACGTAGCATTCAATTGTTACATATCTGGAACAAAAAGCAAAATTTTTAAAAATACCAACTTCAATTATAGATAAAGAGTACAAAGCTATTTACATCAAACCATAAACTTAGAGTTAAAAAAAGTAAAAAGTAACTACAGAAATTTGAAACAGTAAATAGCCAAGTGAAGAGCGAAGCAGCTTCTATGGTGAACACCAGCTAAGTTTGAACTCACTAAGTTTGAACACATCACTGCAGTCATGAGGAAGCAAACTTAAGGAAGAACTTGTTAGCGCTTCCCATCTTCCATCGAGAGGATTTCTTATTTCACAATACACGACCTGCTTTCCGTTATCATTTTCCTTTACCATTAGCTGGTTCAACAAGTACTTAGCGACTTTGAGGCTTAATTCACTATTCGCCTTGACGTACATGGGGTGGCAAATAGAAAAAACTGCATCAAAGAACAGTGAGTTCTTCCACAAGACCCTGTTGTATTTTGTGGCAAAAACCAGTTGTTCAACACTTGTAGCCGGAAACGGGAGGATTGTTCTCACATCATCAAAGTTGAAAGGCACTAGAACCCCATCTTCTGAACCCCATATTTCAATGATAAACTTGCTTGATACTTCGAGTGCTTCCCTCATCTTAAGAAAGAACAACTCATCGATGGGATTGTTCAATCGGAGACATAGCTCAATTTGCTCGGGAGGAACGGTTGGAAACAAGAGACTAGGAATTGCCGTGCTTTTGTGCGTGTAAACAAGTAGATTGGGAGCATAAAGTTGTACCTTGATTTGCTCATCTGGGTCAAAACGTATTTTCAATCTCAGCAACGTAAGACATCTGATATCCAAGATTTCGACACTGCACCACTTGATTACAAGTGTCAAATTCTCTAGAAATGTAAAGTTGGAGTTGAGCATACTTGAAAACGCATCATCCATGGACACGTTGTCTAAATATAACTCTCTCAAGCTCCCAATTGTGCCCATTTTGTATAATACGGGCTTAAACCACAATATCGAAGAAAAGAATGTCTCATATGCAAGCGAGCGGAGAGATGGGACATTAGTAACTTCCAAAATATCATCAGACTCGTTGGGATTATTTATTCTCAACTCATATAGATAGCAGAGGTTGTTTACCTTGATAGTCCTCAATTCCAAGGGTAACTCGATGTCGATCTTTTCAAGTAACTTGCATGTAGATAACAATTTATAAAGCACCTCTTGACTTATGTGGACATCATCCAACTTTAGAACACGTAGGTTGGTGCAGTGGATTGGAGGATTGCTACTAATGTGAAGGGAATAACGGATATTTTTCCAGACGCTGAGGTTTATAAATTTCAAACTTAATGTGTGGAGATTATCACTTGCGAATATCTCATCAGGCAAAGTAAATGATGCGGGAGGCAAGATTGCAAGGTGAAGCTCGTTACTTTTAGAAGCTGCTGCTTGCATGATCAATTTGTAAGCGAAACGAAAAGCAGTGTGAATGCCAAACTGAAGATCAAGACTCGTGATTGGTAAGTTGTCCCGGCGATACCGTAGTAAAGTCCTTTGAATCCAGGTCATGTGCTTTCTCTGATGTTGTTTTTTACTTAAAGTGTCAACGGACGGAGAAAACCGGATGGCAGGGATGGTTGACCAAGCGTGTAGCCATGACTTGGACAAGATGCAGGTGCGGGCAGCATCTTTCGAGGGCAACAATAGTTGTATACGCTGAATCAACTCGGGAAACTTTTCTAAGTCTCGTCTGCCCATCAGTCTGCGTCTCTTCTTTACTTGCGCCATCTAAATCAAAATGTTTACTACAACTTAGTGCGGAACAAACAACAAAACCGAACCCTCACTTTAGAACAATAGTCGACAACAATAATCAAATATTGTATTGATGAAAGAAAAGAATGAGGTACACCCTCCTTTTATAGAGAATGAGGCTACAAAAAGGAAACAATATATGAGCACCGACTCTACGTACAATAAGGAAACTATACATTTATGGGTTGTTTATATTTTCTTTATAAATAGACAAAACCAAATTTTATCTCAAAATATAATATATACTATGGGTTTTTCTATCTTGTGCCCTAGGGGCACATGATAAGAGAGAAAAGTTCCATACGGAACAAGTTTTATCTAAAGAACAAATGGTTAGATCTCAACCATCCATCCTTTTGAATCCAACAGATTAGATTAATCTACATTTGAAACTAAAATTATACTAAGGGGTCATTTTTGTAATTTCACATTCTCATTATACTAAAAACGCAAAAAGTGAAAAAACACACACACTCTTCACTCACACTCTCACCCTCTCAATATTCAGATCCCCAAAACCAACCGAAACCCTAAACCATTGCAATTCCACCAAATCCACCCCCCAAACCGCCACCAAACCACCTCCAAAACCATCGTGAAACCGTAGTTATTCATTTAAAATGGATATTTGAGATGAATTAGCCCTATCTAAAGGCGATTCAGTGGCAAAACCTCCTTCATCTAACGTTTCTGATAAAAGTAAGATTCGAAATTCATTTTTTAATTATTTTTTGCTTAATTAACATCAGTAGCTTATTTTGTGATTGAAATTTGTGATGGATGTGTTTGTTTAGATAATGGTTTGTTAATTTGAATGATGTTTGGATCGGTTCGTTAAAGTTGTTGAGATTCTGTTATGATTTTGCACATTGCACTTTATGTAGTTTGATTTGATTCTGGATCGGTTAGTTGAAGTTGTTGAGATTCTGTTACGGTTTTGGTTGTTAAATGAGGAGATTCTGTTATGGTTTACGCATTCTGACTGTATATAGTTTAATAATCTGTATGATGTTTGTTAAGTGATTTTTGGATTCGTTAAAGTTGTCGAGATTCTGTTATACTTTATGTTTTTGGACTGTATATAGCTTAATAGTCTAGACGGTTATATGTGACGTTGGAATTTAAGTAATTTGAATTGTGGTTGAGAAGATTTGAGTAGACATAGTTATTAGTTTTGAGCGTTTAAGCTGTTTGGTCGTGTTCGAGTTTAGCAGACAACACCACAAGGGTGGTTTGTCTTGGGTTGCGGCTCACAGCAACGACACCACCCAGGGGTGTTTGTTGCTCTCGGTTAAACACCAACCCAAGTGGGTTGTGTTTGTTTGTTCGCTGTCTCAGCCAACACCAGGGGGTGTGTTTGTGGCGTGGGTTGACCTCGGCTAAAAGCTACCCATAAGGGTAGTGTTTGTATGTGTATAACAGCAGCCCCAGGGGTGTGTTTGGCTTGTCTTGGTTCAATTTAAACGAGGAAATCAGAGGGCATTTGTTTGCGTGTTACAGCCACCCCACAAGGGTGTGCGTGGTTGTTCTGCTCGACCCACCATCGAGAGCTACCAAGGGTACACTTGGTTTGTTTGTTTCGAGTTTATAATTGCTGTAGTACTGATAGATTTAGATTAATTCTGTTAAGTATAGCTTATTTGCATCTGTGGTTAGCTTATTGTGTTGAATTAGATCATAGTTTGGCTTATATTTCATTTCTGCACACTCATCTGATCATCTGTGATAATCTATTGCTTGTGGTTTATGTGTGTATTTCCTGTCTTAATCTCATTCATAAGCTCTTTATTGGTTAACTGAATCTGTTGTGGGGTTGGTTGTAGTTTAGATTTGTAATTTGGCTTGTTAAAATTCTAAACAGTGTTAGAAAGGGTGTTTGGATCAGTTTATAGAATTAAGCTAGAGGTAGATTCTGTGGTTATTTGCAATTTCATTAGTCTTAGATAAGATTAATCCTATGGGATTATCACTGAATCCCATGGGATTCACATAGAATGAGTGTTTGTATTAGCTTTTAGGAATCAGATTTATAGTTGCGTATTTTTCTGTATTGTTTGTTAGTGTTAGGACTTTGTGATTGATGAGATTGTGCTGTTGTTAGTTGCTTATATCTAATATTTGTCTCAAAACTAATATTACTCTTTTATCAGAAACGTTGGGTCGGTGGAATCCGTATGATGATATTAAGGCGAAGGAGAAGCATAAAGAGAAGGAGAAGGAGAAGGAGAAGGAGAAGGTGAAGGAGAATGTGATGAGTGTTGCACAGGAGATTGAGAAGGAGAAGGAGAATGTGATGAGTGTTGTACATGAGAAGGAGAACGAGGAGATTGTGGTGGGTGTTGTACATGAGACGAATCCGTTGCATACAAGGGTCGTGATGCTTGATTCTGTTCTTCAAGGAGTTCCAGAAGGTGATCTTTTGAGTTCGGATAAGTCGAAGGACAAGGGTTCTGATCCGGTTTTTGAGATGGAGAAGGCGCCGAGTGATATTTCAAAGGATAAGCAAAAGAAGCTTAGGGTGAATGATATGTCATTGGAGAAGGAGTCCGTTCATGAAGAAACTCAACCGAAACGGAAATTGGGATTATCAAAAGTAGATAAGAGTACAAAGAAACCAAAGCTCAAGGTTCAAAAAGGTATAGATATGTCTTTTTTTGTTTGATTGAATTCAGTATGCCTATTTATGCCCATTTAAGGATAGTGTTTTTACATATAGGTGTTTTTAGCTTCATTACTAGTCCAAAATCCATGAAATTTGTTTTTATGTGATCTCTATTGGCTTAAGTTTATCTGTTTGAGTAAAATGTTAGGCGGTTTGAACCATTTAACTAATTTATTATTAGCTTAAAATTTTAAGGTTAGGTTGTTTGAATCCCATGGGTTTCACAGTCAATTCCATGGGATTCACAGTCAATCCCATGGAATTGACTGTCAATATTGTGTTTTTTTTTTTGTTATAAAGTTGTTTATATTGTGTTTTTTTAATGTAGATGCTGATGAAAAGAAGAAGATATTGAAGAGGGATGTTGTTGTAAAGAGAAAGAGGGGCGTTTCTTCTGTTTCTGATAAAGAAGATATTATACCTGCGGATGAGGGGAAGAAGAGAATGAAGGGGAAGGTTCCGTTGAAGATTCAGAAGGACGATTCTCCTGAAGATGTTATACCTGACGATGTTATGAAGCATCTTTTGAAGAATATGTTGAAGAATCCTTCAGTTAAAGAATTTGTTAAAGAAGAATTCGAGGAGAATGAACTGATGTCCAAGAATAAGGGGAAGAAGAAAGAAAAAGAGTTGACTCCTGATGAAATACGACATCAAGAGTATCTTTCAAAATTGCCAATTCTTCAAGCTATGACAGCACCTACTGCCCTTCATACGGCTATCCATGGCCTCAGAAAGGTTAATGTTGTTAATGTTGAAAAGTTTTTGGCGGAGATTGGTTTCAGCTCATTTTACAAATTTGATATAGACTACATACCTTCAAGGTTAGGTAGGTACGTTGTTCAAAATTTTGATGAAAAGAGTTGTTGTTTGATGTTGGAAAATGAAAAGTCAATCGAGGCGACGGTTTCAAAAGTTCATGATTTGTTGGGTATTCCAGTTGGAGGTGTATCTTTGTTATCTTTAGAGCCGAGGCCCGTTGGAGATGAGTTTGAGGAAGTTTGGAAAAGTCAGTTTTTACCGAAGAAGTTTAAGAAAGTCAGAGTTAACGATATTGCTTTAAAATTGACCGAGTCCAAGGAAGTTGACTTCCTTTTTAAAATCAACTTTCTGACTCTCTTTACGAACACAATGGGTATGTGTTCTGGCTTGGCGGGAGAAATTAACTTGGACGTTGTGAGGCGGGTTCGGGAATCTACTGATATTTCTGGTATTGATTGGTGCGAGTATATTTTTCACTGTCTTAAGAATAGTAAAGCACCGACAACTGCTCAAAACAAGTACACCGGTCCATACACGTTACTTGTTGTAAGTTTTATTTTATATCAAGTCTTAAATTGTTTTCATGTTTCTGTGACATATTTGTTGCAACTTTCTTATACTTTTTTGTTATTTGTTTTTTTTTTCCAGCTCTTGTATTTAGATTGTACAAATTACAAGAAGCTTCCTGTTGTTCGGACACGTCCTGCAATAAAACAGTGGTCGTCATTCTTAATGGCACATAGGCAGGACATGGAGCTCAAAGAAGAATATTTTGGTATGTCAGAGCTTTATGACGAATCCGAGCTGCCAGAGAGTGAAGGTTTTACTGCTGGTGCTTCTTTTGATAATTCTTACAAAAAGGTTTGTTTAATTCTTTGTTTTATTTTCTTCTGATACTTCTTTCAGTGTGAACATGTTTAGGATCCCATGGGATCCACTGTCAATCCCATGTGATTCATAGCTGAATCCCATGGGATTCACTGTGCTTATCTCATTATTA
Source organism: Chrysanthemum seticuspe (assembly GCA_019973895.1). Taxonomy (NCBI): domain Eukaryota; kingdom Viridiplantae; phylum Streptophyta; class Magnoliopsida; order Asterales; family Asteraceae; genus Chrysanthemum; species Chrysanthemum seticuspe. Next base: position 24,871,566 of record BPTQ01000008.1, read on the forward strand.
ATATTCATATTTTTTTTCCTCCAGGAATTGCTTAAAAATCTTGAAGAAAAGTTAGATGTTTTAAGCAATGAAAGAACTTTTTTTGAAGAACTTTTGGTTGTAGCTGGTTTAGAATTCCCTGGTGATTTAAAGCTCATTGAACTACACAAAAAGTACGTTCAAATTTTCAAGCATCCAGTCACATTGAATGGTGAAGATCTTGATGGAGATGATGATAATGGAGATGGTGATGATGATGATAAACGCCTATCTGGTACCGATCCCTAATTCCGATAGCCTGTTGTAGTTCCCTTTTGTAATTGAAACCGTGAATTTATGTAATAACTTTGTTAACTTTGTTAAATTTGGGATTCATCTGTGACACCCATAAGTTTTGTTGCCTAATCTTTGTTAGAAGTGTATCCCATAAACTTTGTTTTAGTTAATCTTAAAAGTGATTCATTATGAATCCCATGGGATTCATTATTTTCAACAGTGGGTAATGCAGTTCCTGAGGAGCAAGATGTTCCAGGATCGCAGGAGTATGAAGAAAACCTTTCAACACCTGAGAATTTATCGCAATGGTTTGAACTACATGCAGATATGGTTGAAGATGTGATTGAGTTGGTTGAAGAAGAGCAAGCATACGTAATATTCTTGTATAATAATGCTTTCCAACTTTTTTCCTAAAATGTACTTTTTAATTAAATCTTTTTATGTTATGCAGAATGAATCGGTCAGGAAAGGTGTGCCATTTACTTTTAAAAAACTAAACATCGTTGGTCTCCTTACTCCTGAGAAAATGGGAACTCGTGCTTCACATGAAAGTCCCATTAATGAAAAGCGTTTGGTTAAGCCGTCTTCTTATTTATGCTCTCCATATATGAATAAGAAGACAAAGGTTGTACCGAAAATTTCTAAGTTGGAGTTCATTCTAGGGAATAGTTTGTTTGCCATGCAAGGCGAGACTATGTAAGTTTACATGTTTATTTTTTATATATGTTTCATAGTATCTTAATATAAGATTCAAATGTGAAAGGGAATGACATTGGATTTATTATTAATCCTATGGGATTAGTGATTAATCCCATGGGATTCACAGTGAATCCCATGGGATTCACAGTGAATCCATTCACTGTGAATCCCATGGGATTCACAGTCAATCCCATGGGATTCATTATGAATCCTATGGGATTCATAATGAATCCAATCCCATAGGATTCACTGTGAATCCCATGGGATTCACTATGAATCCCATGGGATTCACAGTGAATCACAAGTATTTTTTCTTTTTTTGAATCCCATGTGATTCTTTTATGATTTTTTTTTCTTCATATAGTGAAAAAGTTTTCGAAACAAATTCTGGGATTTCCATATATTCAGTCCGTGTGAATATGGAAACGTTAGCACCAGGTTTGGATGTCGATGCTAACGTAATTGACTGTTGGGCTGCAATTCTGAATTATGAAGAGAGTCATAAAGAAGTTGGTTCTCCAGCACGGCACTTTTTCCCGACTGGTTGTATTGTAAGTATTTTTTTTAGTTAATGAACTGTTTTAGTCTTATATGCTTATGCGACTTACCAAAAACACAAAGAAAAGTTGAAATCATAACATCATATTGTAATTTGCATATACAGACATCTTCTATGTTTGATGGAACGTTGTCTTGTTTTAAAGAACAATTTGAAGAATTTGAGAAAGAACTTTCAGCTCAGTTGCAAGATAATGTTGCTAGTTTGGCACTCAATGGCATTGACTTGGTAATATTAATTTTTCTTTTTTTTTAATTCTTTATTTGTGTTTTTACTTTTCATTATTTTTTTTATGTATTTTGTTTTGTTAAAACAGGCTTTTTTTCCGATTCGCAAAGCTGGCCATTTTTATGTTGTTGTCTTCAGCCTCACTAACAAAGCAGCAGTGACGATACTTGACAACAGTGATTGTGGAGCAACTTATGCTCAAAAGTATAAAGATACGGTTGAACTTCTTGTAAGTATTTTTACTTTTCTGTTGTTCTGTAGTTCATACATAATCCCATGGGATTCATACAGAATCCTATAGTACTCATACAGAATCCCATGCTTAGTACCAATTTACATTTTCCCATAATTCTAGATATTTATGTTCTTTTTTTTTAATCAATATTGTAGCAAAAGTTGTTTGCCAAACATCTGAAGCTGTATGGTCACATAAAGCATGCTAGTATTGCTAAAGCCAAGCCAAAGGTCGCAACTCTCAAGTGGAGGACGAAGAATAATTTCCGAGATTGCGGTATTTTCGCAATGTTGCATATGGAATCTTACACTGGTCAAGCTATTGCAAAATGGTATTGTGGGCTTGTTGCTGAGTCTCGAGCGCAGTTAGACATGTTGAGGCAATTGCGATTCAAGTTTGCGACAAAGATTTTATTACACGAGGTAAATCAGCATGCACAGAAGATGTTTGAATTAGCACTGGAATTTGATAAACTTCCTCCTGAAGGAAAGATGACTATTATTATTGAAGCAGTAAAGAATAGGGAAGCACGTGAGCGCATGTAATCATTGAAGAAGTTATGTCTTTTTTGAATGCTAGAACAATTGTCCAGTTAGGTGTTAATGGTATGGTAGACGAGATCATGTGAATGGGAACTTGTGCATGTGCATTGATGGTAGATCATTTTGAGAATGTTAGAACAGTTTATGATGGAGTTTTACAATGTTAACTGTTAGAATATACAAGTATAGGATTCATTGTGAATCCCATGAGATTCTGTATTGAATCCCATGGGATTCTGTATTGAATCCCATGGGATTCATTGTGATCCATTCAGATTATCCACACAAGTTTTTAAACAGAATATAAATAACAAAGAAAAATAAATTTTCTTTTGGAAATCATCTAAAAAAACATCTGAATATTCAATCTATATATTCAATAAAATAAGAAAAATACAATTATAGGATTCATTGTGAATCCCATGAGATTCTGTATTGAATCTCATGGGATTCTGTATTGAATCCCATGGGATTCATTGTGATCCATTCAGATTATCCACACAAGTTTTTAAACAGAATATAAATAACAATGAAAAAAAAAATTCTTTTTGGAAATCATCTAAAAAACATCTGAATATTCAATCTATACATTCAAGAAAACAATAAAAAATAACTAACAAAAAAAATAAGGAAATTATTTTTTTTCAAACATCAGTTGGTTTCGCCTTTCGCCTTGCCTTTGGGTTCATCGGACAAGTTGTTTTCGTATGCAAGTTCGTCTTCTCTCCACAATGTCCACAAGGCTTCATTTGTTTCTTTTTAACTTGAAGCGCTTTTTCTCTTTCACTCTTTCGCCTTTCATTTCGTTCTGCTTCTGAAATATTCCCTTTATTTCTTGCTTTTGTTGGATTGTTAACTATTTTCTTCTCAGGGTTAGAAATAGCAAAATGATCACCAATTACATCTCCTGTATTTCTTGAAGGAGGATTTGGCACCTCGGCCTCCACTTCTGTTTTCAATGTCTTTAACTTTTCTACAAAAGCACCCATCTTCACTTTGTCTTTGCTCAACCTAAACAAACATTCATCCACCAGAAACGTTGCCTCATTTGTAAGTCTTTGAATTTCTTCATCTGTTTCACCATATCTGTTTCTTTTCCTTCTCAAATCAGGTGGTATGATATCTCTTGTCCAACGCCTCAAAATATATTGTTTTGGAATGAAGTTAATATCACGATTCTTGAAAACACAGAATATGTGTCGGCATAGGAAACCGAATCGTACAAAATGTCTGCAACTACACACCACCGACCCATCTTCTGTATTACGCAGTACCTTTTTAAAACACAATAATTATTAGCCAATCCATTAGACAATCCCATGGGATTTTAAACAGAATCCCATGGGATTCACAAAAATCCCATGGGATTCCCAGTGAATACCTATAATTATTAGTCAATCCTATTAGACAATCCCATGAGATTCATACTGAATCCCATGGGATTACTATGGGATTGATTATGAATCCCATGGGATTGATTATGAATCCCATGGGATTACTTGATTAATCCTAGTTTATACCAGAAAGTAATATACCTTATAGTCTACAAATATTTCTGTTGCTACTGTTTTGCCTTCATCTGATAGTTTTTTGCAACTTCCTTATTAAGGATTCTATAAGCTGCCGGATTTGTGTCTCTAACAGTGACACGCTCACAACGTTCTTCTATTTTTAGTTCCTGTATCGCACAAGTCCAGCATGCTTCTTTTATTTCCGTTTGAACAAGTAGAAATATTGTCCTAGTATAAACTTTTGCTGCATGACGTTCAATTACTAACTTTGTTTCACATTTTGGAGCCGCGTCTAGTGTTTTAAAGTCCAAATGTTCTTGAATATAACGTTGTCTCTCCATTGCTGATTCATAGGACATCATGAAACTAACCAGTGTCGCTCCTGGGCTTGTGAAACTTTTGAAGAACGAGTTTTCACTCTCAGACCTTGATGTTGTTCTCATCAATCCAAATAAAGGCGAGGTGATAAAATATGCCGGAATCCACATTTCTCGTAGTTTAAACAATTTGGTCATCCATTTGTGGTTTTGCAAACCAAAATCTTCAATCAACTTAGCCCATTTCTCTTCAAATTCCATCGGTTCCATGAACATATTCCAAATTATCTTGTTTAAACGCTTTTTGAAATCAGTTTCATTGTATATTTCCTTGCAAATCTGTAAATAAAATGATAAACACATGTAAACCACTGTCGTATTCCCAGAAGAATCCCATGAGATTCAGAGAAGAATCCCATGAGATTCAGATAAAAACATTCAATAAATTACCTTTGCTGGAATTTT